>ML219294.1:41278-90263 GCA_004785975.1 Popillia japonica
AATAATAATAATAATAATAATAATAATAATAATAATAATAATAATAAATGGCTTTATTGTACCCAAACATTTTCTATATGTACATATACGAAATTATAAGAAAAAAAAATACAAGAGTGATTGGCATACAACCACGTGGCGAGGCCCAGTAGGAGCATATTTGCCCATTCCTGCTCATGCCTAACTACGTAATGCATTGGAAAGCAAGTACCTCGGCATAATTACATAATTAAGTAGGTAATAATAATAAAAAAAGAAACGAGAAGAAATATATGCTACTCAATGCCTATAACTAACAATACTAAAAACTAACTTAATCACCTCACTATCACCACTGTTTTACGTAAGAAATGATAATAATAATAAAGCAATAGTACTCCTTTCGGTAACATGATTAAATGTCACTTTCGATTTCCACGAAACTTTATACATTGAGAGAATAGATTAATATAAGAAGCAGGCATTACAGCAATTTTTGATGTTCATAAATATCTCCAAAATAATAAAACAAATTATCTTTGAACTTATCTCCAAAATTATAAAACAAATTATATTTGAACTTATTTACGATATATTACATGAACTCAAAGACAATGCAACTTATCTGTACAAAAAGTTAATATAATGATACCAATCACCCAATATTCCTAATTTGCAAGTTTTCCTCTTGTATTTATCAAAAATTGATTGCTGTTTACGTAAAAATGGTGGCGTATAATAAATTTAGAAAACTAGTAATAATATATATTCAAAACAAATAGACTTATCTTTTTATACGATATACAATGTTATCATACAGTAAGGGATATATTTTAAATTATTATAACTTTTAAAAAAATCAAGTTGGTAACAAAGAATAAACAAAATCTAATTGCGTAAGGAATGGGATTTTACTGTATCTATGGGAAACAAACGCGTTGTCATTGCAATTAATACTTAAAATTCACGTAAACGTAAAGTTCAAACGACTCAAACTGTAATAATAGAATTTATAAACAAAAATTCGTTTAGTTCAACGTGATGGAATATGGAAAAGTCGGTCATGCTTTGCAAACAGTTATGGCTCATAGTTGACGAATCTACCGTTACGGAATGGTTTAGATAATCTTTGAAATTATTATATAAAAAAATATCCACACTAATTTGAAACATATTCATAAAATTTTACCAATTACTTAATTCGCAGACCATTTAACGCCTTTATTGTTTCCGTTATGATTATGAGTGTTAAAAGCAAAATGTGAATGTTAAAAAGTTAAAAACTGTTATCAATTCATTACAATTTTAGAAAAAAATTTCATATACTTACAGCAGCAGTTTTGTCAGCGTAATTTCTTGCGGCTAGTATAAAACACGCTTCAGCTTCACTCATGCGCGCCCTCACTAAATCAGTACCTTTTAAACAAGAACCCTGTATATAGATCACACGTTGTGCCCAAATTGGCACTTGGAGTATCATTCTCATGGTTGTATCCAATTCCATAGGTGATAATAAAACGACGTAGTAGTCTTGAAGAAGAGGATGAGCATAGAATTCGTTCAAGAAATCCATTATTGTATCCGCGTGTAACGTTGTACTACAAACGACAACGTGCTTTTCCGATTGAGCTCTGTGCGACGAATACGAACCTCCTAATTTCTGACGTTCCATCCAAGTAAACGCGAGTTGTTCGAACTGAAACAATATTGAAAAAGAAGCGATTTCGGATTATTGTAATGAGCCTATTACAAATTATAGTCGTTTTCTTAAACAATGAAAGACTTTGCTTATTACTTTCCTTAATGTATATTTGAGCCCAACCAAAATACTAATAAGATGCATCTATTTACCGATTTTCATAACAAATTCTTTATTAAAACTAATTTATTGTTTATATAATGTCAGAATATGTTTGAAATGCACTATGAAACAGAAAACAAATGATGTGTCAATGCTGTACTAAATAAAGTAAGTAATCATATAACAACAAAATAATACAATATAGGATTACTATCGTCACTTTTCTGAATGAAGGAAATGTTATATAAAGCTGGTTTTACATTTGTCAATTTATTGATCAATTTCTAGAACTTAGACGACTTGATGTCAAGTTAAGTTTTTACATTTGTCAATTTCAAGTTCAATTTCTAGTTCTAGTTCTCTTCAATTTTAAGCTTGTAGCTGGTAGCTTTACATTTATCAATAAATAGATCAATTTAAAGAGCTTGTGTAAGTTCTAGAAATTGAAGAATTAGAACATGTTCTATTTTTGCGTCAATTTAACTTCAATTTTATAGTAATTTTTGTTTTAATAGTGGATAGTGACGGACAGTGCTAACTTGCGACACTTGTATGAAATGAAAGTAATTCTAAACTTACTTTAATTCAAATTTCAACAATTACAATTCGTTGAACGACAGTGTAATATTTGTAATTATGAATTACTAAATTCATAGATTATTTGAAATTTTGAATTTGCAGCTTTAATGCAGAGAGTAAGTTCAAAATGGCAACGAAAAATATTAACAAATTTAAGAAAAGCTGTATTCTCCTTAATGTTACTAAAAATGATAGATTTAGGAAAGCAAGAGTAACAAGGAGGTGGTGGGTTAGACCATGGTTGATTGCGAAAAAGGGAAACTTAAATTTAGTAGAGAACGATTTTCCAGCAGATCATCAAACTATATACATGTATCGCTTAGACTACAAATATAATAACTAGGTACTCTCTGAATTATCGTAATTACCACGAATAATCAGCTGTTATAAATTTGTACACATTAATGGCCTTCATGTGATCCATCTATGATGTGATCTTCACTCACATCACATAACCTTTTAACATAGGACATGCATAAATAACAAAATCTTATAGTGACGGAGTGAGTAAACTATTACCACTGCTGTTAACATTAAAAAGATTCGAAAGTCCCTTCGCAGTGGCTTTCTTAGTTCAATTTATTGTTAGGTGTAATGCAATAGTAAGTTCTTATTTAAGAACTTGAAATTCACCAATAAAAAGATCTTAAAAATATCTTCAACATTATTGATAAGTGTAATACGAGAATAAGTTCTATAAGAATAAGAACTAGAAATTGATCAATTTTGAGATCTAAAAATTGATCAAGAAATTGACAAGTGTAAAACCAGTTTAACGTACGCAGAGTGACATAAGACTTCACAAACAAATTCATACAAACTGTTGACGAGCGTGACCCATTACTTGCTGCTGAATAGGGGCATAGAAGACTTAAATCGAGAGAAAGATTCCTGAACGTGGTTCTCGACTAATTCTACACTAAAATGGCCAAAATAGAGAACATTAAACCGTATAAGAACAGGCGTGGTTCCAGTGAAAGCAAATCTAATCATTTGGGGGCCTCAGAAACGGAGATAACAAGTGCGAATGCGGTACGATACAGGATATGGATCACCTCCTAATTTGTCCCAACTGTCCAAGCAGGTGTGCCTCCGACGACTTATGACTTGACAAGAAAGAAGCACTATACAGATGCACGATAAAAAAAACTTATTATTATAACATATAATTATTTTAACATTTATGTTTTATTTACATCACGGCTGAAATGATGCAGAATTACTTAAAGAAATGTTCTTCTAATACATTTTATTTTTCTATAATTTATGGAAACCCAAATTTTGAAAAAAAATTATTAAGGTATATCAACAGCAATTAAGCATGAAATACTCTACCCACCGCTACTTCAAGAATGGTAATATATTTTGTACTCGGGATCACGAAGCGGCAGTAATTCTTTTGCGAGGATGTCTCTTGCAAGGAACGCAGATGTCTTTCTCTAGAAATGTCAAGAAGTGGACTTGCCTATTTCTTGAAATCGATTCGCAAAAAGAGACGGATAATTTGTGCGGAGGTTTGACCCATTTTGAACTCCGGAGGTATAAACAAGCAGTAAGTTTTAATTGAAAACTGCAGAGTTATGTTAGTAGTTTTGAGTACAATTTTGTGAGAGTGTAAGCCAATCAATTACTGCATCAAATAACTAAAGATAGTTTATCGAAAAGTTCACAAATAGATAGAATGCTTCCAGAAAACGAATAAACTTTTCTAACTTTTTAATCTTATAAATAATTTAATGCAGTTTTTACTGCAGTTTTACTGTATTGTAGCAATTTTAAAACTGAAGATTAGCTAAACAGCAATCAACCTCAAAAATATAGCAACAATATAAACAAAACCGACAATTAGTTAATTGTTATATTAATTATATTCTCCGGAATTAATTAAATATAGTTAAATCACCAAATATAGTTACAGTGAAGCTTTCTATTCTCTTTAAAATCACAGTGTATGAATTTATGTACATACATACATATATTACTTTTTAGTTACTCAAATTAAAAGAAGATAAAAGATACAAAAGTGTAACCAAGGACTATACACGTCAATTGGGTTCGAACAAGCATTTGTACAAGCAATAATAATACATATGTAAGTCGTACTAATAAAAACGAAAATGTAGATATACTAATATTGTCAGAATAAAATGTACTTATAAAGTCGCCTCCTTAGAAAAGTTGAAAACAAAACCAACATCAATAAACGAGAAGCCGACATAAATATAGTAAACTAAAAAAAAACACAATTTTGAGATTGGTTACTTTTATAGAATTCTTCAATTTTGTTTGGTCATAATATTTCCAACGGTAATCATCAACATATTAAAGGATAAATAAGACAAAGATGACACCGCTCATACATAAATGGCACCTTCACTTCAGAATGGAGTGTATGGTCATACGAGGGCGAGGGGTGTTTTCTACCTAGCCATGAAAAAAAAATATGCTTCAATAGCTTCTTTGAGTTCTTCATCAGAAGCAAAGCGCTTTCCCCTGAGATGCTTTCTTAAATTTTTGAATAAGAAGAAGTCTGACGGAGCTAGGTCGGATCTATAAGGTAGTTAACTGTATAAACCTACAGTCATTGATTATCTGCTGAACTTTCTTTGAACCCGACAATTGTCGTGCAGGAACAAGTTTTTTTGTGTTAAGAATGGGGACGCTTTTCCTCCAGAGCAGTTTTTAAATTTTTAATTGTGTTACCGTAAGCCTCCCCACATATGGTAGACCATCTCGGCATATATTCAGTATGCCTCCTTCAGCATCCCAGGAAACTGTTGCCATCAGTTTTTCTCCAGAAAATTGTGTCTTGGCCTTTTTTGGTGGTGGAGAGCCCTTATGAACCCACTGCATGGATTCTTGTGTAGTAGGAGGGTCCCAGTAATATACCCAAGCCTCATCTCCGGTCATAATTCGAGATAAAAATGTTTGAGACACTTGTTTTCTGTGCATTTTTTGTTCAGGTGTAAGCAATCTGGATATCCACCGTGCAGACACCTTCTTCATACCTAAATCGTCATGCAAAATCTTGAGGACACTTGTTTCGGATATACAGACTTCATTGGCAATGACAGACATCTTTACACGTCGATCTTTCGGTACCAAATTTTCAACTTTTTGCACAATGTCTTCAGTTCGAGCTTCAACGGGTCGTCCGGACTTTGGGTCATCATTGATTGACTCTCGACCCCATAGAAAAAGTTTAGACCAATATTTTATTTGGAAATAAGATGGTGTATCTTCGCCATATATATAGCATATATATATTTCATGTATTGCATTTGGACCATTGCCTTCTTTTGTCAGGAACTGTATTACGCTGCGATGTTCAACCTTACAATTAGTTTCACTCATTTTATCGAGAAATAAACCGTCTTAGATCTCTATAAACAGCACAAACTAAACACAACTTACATGTACTTCTAACAGTGGCAGCAATTTTTCTGAAATTTGTTTGACATCGTCACTCTTTTGTGACATTGCTAGGTAGATAACATAAAAATACGCCCTCGTACTTCGATCAGATGTAAGTAGTATTGTATTCACAATAAAAATAAGAAAAAGCAAAGCCAATGATTTCGGTTACGTAATGAGCAAGATATTTCTGAACTTTCTCCACATGATTACCTTTTCTTTATTTTATTGTTACATTACAGTATAATCCGTGATACTTATGTATTTTCAAGTAGAAGGTATTATGAACGGTAAATAAAATTTCGAAAAAATATATTTTATGTTTATTTGTTAAACAAAGTACCAACATTGAGTCCTGTAGTATTTGTTAAAAAGTTCTCTTGAGTTGAAATAGAAACTGCTCGAAGATTTTGAAAAATGGAGAAACACGAAGTCGTTAAAAATCTGGAAAAAAAGGTTTAGCGCCACAACAAATTAATGAAGATATAGTTAGTGTACTTCGGGAAGATGCACCTTCATATCAGGTGGCCATAAAAGTTTTGATGAGGACGAACATGTAAGTGGTGCTGGTCGGCTCCAAACCGTATACAGTAAGGAAAAGGTTGATTGTGTCTCTGACTTGATTAAACAAGATTGCTGGTTAACAACGAGACGTTTAGCAGAGGTACTCAGAATGTTGACACCCGAACAAAACCGAGCGCACTTTACGACTTCAAATGCAAATTTAAAATTATTTAGCAGTGATCCAAAAAATATCTCATTCACTTTGTTGTTGAGTTGAGTGGTTACAGCAACCATCTCCACCACCACCCAAGTTTATGGTCCAACCCTCGGCGGGTGAGATTATGGCCACCATTTTCTGGGATGTCGAGGGAATCTTATTAATTGATTGCATGTAACGAGGATATACAATCACGGACCAGTATTACGCTAGGTACACTAACTAATAAACTTTGTGATTAAGAGAGCAGGAAAATTGGCGGATGGAATTTTGTTTCATCAGGATAATGCTCCAGTGCATAAGACCTATGTTTCGTTAAGTGCAATCACCACTGCAAATTTCGAGCTAATCGACCATCCACCATACTCGCCGGAGTAATTTTTATTTATTTCCAAGACTAAAGCAAAGTCTACGAGAGACCAAATTTAATAGCGCCGACGAGGTTATGACAGCAGTGGATAAATTCTTCTGCGATTAAGACTCCGGGGTTTTTAAACGTGTTAATATATTAGAACTTACATATGTGGAATGAGAGTCTTTATTTGCAGGATGACTATGTTGAAACATAATGTTGCTTTATATTTTAGGGACAATAAATACTATACATCGTTCGTAAATGTTTTTTTAGCGACGTATCCGCGTATTGTAGGTATAACATATATTTTAGCTGTAGTTGCCACTTTCTTCTACGATATTTGATGATTTGTGACGTTATAGAATTATTTCAATATCTAACTATATTACGTTACTTTGTATTTGATAAAGTATACAACTCCGTATTGAATATGTATTAGAAAATTTATGTCAAATAATAATAATAATAGCGGTTTATTGACAAACAACAACAAGAAAGTACCTACAGGTATAATTAACTAACTAAAAACAATATAATAGTTGTTACTTAGAGTGACTATAAAATCATTGAGTAGATACTGTAATGAATCAACATTAATAAGACAAAAGCGAATTGAATACAGTTTTAGAGGACGACATTTCGAAAGCAATTGAGAAAACAAATTAAAATTAAATAAATAAGTAAAGCTTATATCCTTCTTCTCAATACTTCACTTTTATTTTACGGCTCTACTAAAACTACTATACAAGATATAAGTAGTCGAGTAGAAAAGCGAATACCATATAAACATCTAAGCTATTACACGTTTGATGTCTGTCAAGCCACAGGTTGATTGGTATTTAAACGTACATATTCCTTATAGATTTAGCTACGAGGTAGGTTCAATAAATACACGTTCGAACGCTGCGCTGTAGCACGAATGTTAGTGTTGCTATAATCACAGAAAGTTGCATAAGACGGCGGTCGGTCATATAGTAGGAGAAATACAGCTTTTAAACGCTGAGGACGAAACCTCTGTTCAAATTTATCGGAGAATGCAAGATGTTTATGGTGACTAGTGTCCTTCGAAAACCATAGTTGTGAAATGGTGTCGGAAGGTCAGTAGTGGACGACAATAGACAGCAGATTTGCTAAGACCGGTCGCACCTCGACATGAGAAGAGTGACGCCAATGTCGCTGCTATGCGAGCAGCAATTGTGGAAAATGGGCTGGTTCGTGTTAGAGACTGGGTAGATCGCTTTGCTATCACTGTGTGGATAATGCATGCTGTAATTCATAAGGATGGGTACCGAAAGTTCTGTGCACAATGGATACTCCGTCAATTTACTGAAGACCACAAAGCCAACCGCAGGAGTCTTTCTCTGCAGCATCCTCAGCGCTGCCGTGAAGAAGGAGATTTCTTCTTGCACCGCATTAGCCTGACCATTAAGAGCCTGAGTCGAAACGTGCCAGTATGCAGTGGAAACATTCATTGTCTCCAAGACAACAGAAATTCGAAACTCAACCTTCCACTGGCAAGGTTATGCTTACCTGCTTTATCGATCACCATGGTCTATTACATCTTCAATTTAAAGACCCTCATGTTAACACAATGCTGTCCGATACAGTGAAGCTTTGATTCGTGTACGTACAGTTTTGACATGGTTTTCGTCAACAGTCAGAGGAATGGCACGATGGTATACAGCGTCGTGTGAAGCAGTGGGATGCCTGTCTGTATAGTAATGGCAATTTTGTTTAGTTTAAATAAATCTCTTATATGTATGTCCCACCGTTCGAAGATGTATTTATTGAACCTGCTGCACGACTCGAAAGTTAATACTTTTTCAAGATATTAGATTTCTCAAATATTATTCAGTTTTGTATAGCGCATATGCCTGTATTTATTGTAACCAAAGGCTAGTATTTCACCCTTATAAGAATATTGCAACGTTATTTCTATAATTATCAATTAAGTTAAATATAATATACCTACAGTAATAATTTACCTGAGTTGGTAGAACAATCAAGGCTACGCATATCATTATCACCATGTATAATTGAGAAGGCCATATATCAGGAACAAAATCCCCATAACCGACGGTTGAAAACGTAACAACTACATAATACGTTGCTTGAAATAAATTCAAATGTCGATGCCCGGCTCGTTGAAAATGTTGAATACCACATACGCTAAAATCAGAAAAGAAACTATTGTACTTCCGTCATAGTCAAGTTATAATGCGAACCTACATACTAGATGCATACCCATTTAACATATTACAAAATATGTATGTAAGTACATACATATATAAAATATAAATAAATGTCACAAATAATACAAAAAAGCAAAAACAATTGCAGCCTACGAAGTTAGAAGGGCAGCTTTGTATAAAATAGAACAAATCGAATATATAAATCTAAAGAATACTGTTTTATTCATCAACTTTTTCTTCGAAGCACATTAAATGAATATATCTTCCACTTCCACATCTTACGTAACGCTGTGAGCTGTTAAATAAGTTTTACCTCTATATAAATATCTATGTCATTACTAGATATCAGAAATACGTATGTTTAACTCAAGTTATTCAATTTCATTTCAATTACGTAGCTCCATCTTTTTTGTTTTCAAGTCAAGAAATCCTTTACTTTTGATAACTTTAGTAATAGCTAGTTAGCTCAAAACATTCGAATGGATAGTGTCCAATGCGTACTGTCGCTATGAATTCTGTTTTTGAATGTGGAATCTAATCTTTTAAGTCCAAATTTAAGTAGGAAGTACACCATTTACTCTTGTTTTGTCAAATGTGCAGTACAGCTCATTGACACTTCATGACTTGATTTTCATAAAACTAGTAATTGTACTTACTATATTCTTTTTCGTGGCTTCATCATTTCTTGCTTAAGTTATTTCAAACACAAAGTGTCCTAAACCAAGCATAACCAGACAAACTGTAATCGATTTACAAAATTATTTTGTAATTTGCAAATCTGTTAGTTATCTACCTTGATGTTTGAAATTATTATCGTGACACTTCATCTGCAATTACTTCATTTTGGACAATGTTTCTTTTTTAAATACATAATACCATATTTTGCTAGACAATCTGAAGGGCTGAAGAGCTTTGTAATTTTGCGAAATTTGTACATCCTTAAATTCATAATCTTGACACCGTTGATTATAAAATATCCTTTAACCATTATTCTTCCATTCTAAGTAATGTAACAAACCTTTCTTATATGTGAAATTTGTAGGAACTTCACAGAATGTTACATTTGAAGAGGATTTATCGCTAAACTTGTGTTAGATGTTTAACTGAACGCCCCAACCCATTAATCAAGTTTAGAAGTAGTAAAAGGTGTGCTGCGAAGCGAACCTGGATATATGTAAGCACATCGATAAAATTTATGGTTATGGCTTCCACCTACATCTTATTTTGCAGTTAAATATATTGTATTGCAAGAACCCTAAAAGATTATGTTCCGAAATATCGAATTAATTATTTGATAAATTTGTTTTTAATGATAGTCGTAATATCAACTGAGTTGTGTTTCCAGTTTTATTCATAATTTTCAAAGCAAGTATTGACTGACTGGAAACTTCAGTTACTAAATAAATCTGAAATAATTTATGTAGATCAATCTATACGCACATATATATTATATCCTGTTCTAATAATTTAACTGATAAGGGAAAGATAAGAAAAAATACTGAGGATATGTGCGAAAACTTCTTCAATCAGTATATGGAGTTATCATAAAATAAGGGATATATTTTAACAAATTAAGTTAATAACAACAAATCTAATTAATTAATTAATTATTTAAACAATAGATTAACTAATTAATCTAATTGCTTAAATATATCGAATTTAATATGCTCCAAAACCAGTCATGACAATTACTCAATGTGGCCTCTATTTTGATGTTCTAGATTACCAATCTTTCCTGCAAATTGTACACAGAATTCCGTAACATTTCTGGTTGAATTGCACTAATTTTCTCCGTAGCCCTCGAAGGTTCTCAGCCTTCCACTGGACAAGATACTGGGCTTCATAGAGGACACTAGGATGGTCGAGTGGAAGTGAGAGATCTGATAGGGTTGATACAATGAGCATCTAGCTGAAGTGCCTGGTTAGTAACGTATCCACCTTAATTTGTGAAAGTGAGAGTGAGTGAGAGTGAACCTCACAACCAGTAACCCACTGGGTTAAGATCAAGTGATCTTGGTGGCCATGAATTTGCAAAATCTTTACGGCCGTGGAATAACATCTGCAAGTATCGTTCACCGTTGATGATGTATATCTTTTGGATTTTCGGCAGACCAGGTTCTATAGTTTTGAGTATTGACTCCGCACCATTCACAATAAATTGTGCCGCATCTGTCTATAACATACAGGATTCGAGTTCAATTCAAAGAATAATCGTACCTAGTAGCCAAATCTATCTCCTTTAATTCAAACAGCATTTTCAGTTAATATCGATAAATTTTAAAATTTTGCGTGAAATCTTTCAATCCATGGTATATAGCACTTGTAATAGCTTGTATATCGTATTTGCACTAATGATTGCTAGTGGAATAGTTCTGGTTATATCGTGGATTTTATGAACAACCTTCGCAACTTGGACATTACTAATTCTTGGTCTTCCTGAATTAGGTCGGTCAGTTACAGACCGTGTTCCTTCCGTATTCATCGTAATCCAGCGGTGTAATTTCTGCAGTATTCATAATAACACTGAACTGAACCAATTGCTGTTTGTAAATCCCTGTTATTTCAGTTTGTGTCGTTTGAACTCTACGTTTCGTTGAGTTTTAAACTCAAAATAAATTTAAATCGATTGATTCCGTTTTGATACTCGTGTCAAGGATTGTAATGACAACGCTTTTGTTTCCCATATCATTAAAATTCCAATCCTTAAGCAATTCGGTTTGGTTTTTTTATTATTAATTTAATTTGTTAAAAAGTTATAATAATTTCAAATATATCCCTTACTTTATGATAACCTGGTACAATGATTACAGTAGTTAATAATGCAGTAAGATGTTACAACAAAAATTATAACAACTAGGCTAAAGTATAGAAATGCGAAGATTTATTCTTATAAAAGTACAAATAGTAGTGACAATTACCTGGTAAATACTAAACAAAGTAGTGTAGCCGACAAAATCATAAGTTGCTGCGAAAGGGCAGACTGAGATTTCTGCATTGCTCTATGGAGATCATTCTGAAAACAAATAAGTTTTTAGAAACCTCTACAGCTGCTAGAAACGCGCAACGTGTACATTAAAACGTTTCAACTATTGCCACAGAAACTGCTGTTAAAAATACGTTGCTGATCCATCTCTATTACAGTTCATTTAACCGATGCCATTTTAGCAATACCGTATCGTCATGTAAAAAATTCTTACCCAATGAATATTGCGCCTGTAGCATACAGCGCTAGTTGACAGCAATACATATTAAACGTAGTGCGGTGATAAACTATCCTTTCCCCATAGACTTGCAATAAATTACATTTCTTTCTTAACAATATTTTTACACTGTTGGATAGAGCACACAATTACTTAATTCTAATTTAATTTTAGAAAAGCGTCGTGCATGTTGTTAAGAAAACTTGTCCCGGCAAGGATAATTGTTACCATCACTGTAGTGGTTACTCTAAATAAAATATATTATATATGAATTAGAAGAACGTTTCCACCGTTTTCTTTAGAATTAAAAATCAGTATTAAATTGAACAAAGCAAAGATGGAATATAAAATTGAGTATTTTATGTTAGTACCATGTGTTAGTTAATACACATAAAACTGCTACCGTTCTTTCATTTTGTGTATTTTTATACATATTACGTTCTTCCCGTATTTAGAATAACGTCATTTCACAACCTCATGCGCCTTTGTTAGAAAGTATGACTTAAATTTTGAAATACATGTTTAAAATATGTTACAGCGAAAACTGGATAACTCTCTAACCAGGTCTAAATCAATCGACATAAATACCTCAAAGAATAGATAGATTTTGTTTTCGTAAATCGTTTTATTGAGCTGCTATCATAGTATCAAGAAAAATGACAAGGCATAGAAATATACACTAACTGTAATTCTTATGTAGTGTAAGAAATACAAAGCATAAACGAATAATGATTTGTATGTTGGCGAGAAATGGTTTTTCTAACGTCTTACATATGGATGTTAAATCCGATCTATATGTGAATTATTGAAAATTGCATTAGGGTGGATAGTAATCTTTATAGGTAAACAAAAGTCTGGTTAGACAACTTTTGATATTTCAGTATTGATTTATGGTGTTCTCAGAGAAATGGAATGCATATATTTGGATAAAATATGTCTTGTTTAAAACGTTGCGGTCTTTCATACCTACAGAAACTATTACTGAAATAGTAAACGTAAACTCATTCTGCTAATAGTGGTACAGCTGAATCATTTTATAGCATATTTTAACAAAAATTGGTTTTAGTTGAAACTAAATAATTTGAACAAAATCATTTCTATAAGAATAATCACGATTAAGTATTATGGATTTCGTAACAAATTTAGTAATGAGTTGAATTTAATTATTTAAAATAGAATAAGTTATGCAATTAATAATAATAATATCAAATTACTTGGGGACATGCCAATATCGCCGGCTTTCCAAGTTCCATGTTCTTGATTCAATCCATCTTGATGAAGAATTTGAGAATTAACACTAAAACTGCTGTGGGAAACTGCAGCATTCCTATTTAGTGCCACTGCTACATTTATTTAATTCACGTGGGTACCTTTGCAAATAATTCCTTATGGTGAAATAATCCGAATCATAATAATTAGACATGCAACGAATTCGGCTACCTACTATTCGGTATTCGGCCTATTCGGCTACCTTTATCCTATTCGGCCGAATACCGAATATCTAGGTACTATTCGGCCGAATACCGAATATCTAGGTACTATTCGGCCGTATACCGAATACTTTTAAGTAAGATGTATTGTTGTAGTAATTCATAAAATAATAATATATTTATTTTATAATAAAACTTATTTTCCTGATATTTTTTCCACTTCTAGGTCAATTACAACACTCTAATTCGAATAAGAAAAGAAAATAAGATAAGTGCAAAAAGGTTATAAGAATACATATACTAATTTTATAATAATATATTTTTCTGGTAATCATTAAAGTAGTATATACAACTTTCGTATTATAAAAATTTATATAAAACGATCAAATAAATGTCGGCCGCTTGTCGGTAAATGTGATTTGCTCAAAGGGATGTAGATGTTCGCGCGCGTTCAGTGGATACGGATATTCGTCCCGACACTAATCGTTCGCCGAAAATAACTATTTGTGATCTGAAAAGTATGGATTGGAGCAGAGAAAAATGTATGGAATTAATTGACATGTACGAAAGATAGCTAAGCGATCTTGGACAGGGATACATTTTCGAAATTTTGTATCCCTTTTGGGAATCCTACGTTCCACAAGGCATATTAATTTCTCAAAGTCTTCTGCTGACATTCGAGTAAAATTCTGGGTATGAATCCTATCCATGTCCCTCAGCAATACTGCATTTTCACGCCGTAAAAAGAAGCGCCTTGCTCACATTTTTTTTTTGATTTTTTTTTCTTAGTGTTAATAAGGGCTTGTATAATGAAAAATGCACCAGCAGCCACAATCACATTTTCCGCGTCCATACTTATCCGCGACGAACACTAACTGACGAACATGGGAACGCGGCAAACAGTACGAACGCTACGAAAATACCGAGCTTTTTCTCACTTTGTTTGTTCGGTTCGGCGGTGCGCGCTCGGCTCGTTCGGTTCGTTCGCAGTAAAATGCTCAAATCAGTACGCACCTTAATATTCAGGTATTCGGTAGATGAAGTCCGCAGAATATACGGTATTCGGCCGAATATACTATCCGTTGCAAGTCTAATAATAATGTTAGAATTTCCTAAGAGTCTAAATACAAATTTAATTTAAGAAAGGCAATAATAGTGCCATATGAGCAAAAATTATTTAGACAAAAGGTTGTTTTGGAATAGACAGATATATAACACGCCCTTTCATATTTTCAAATATGTTCCCGAGGATTTTGGAGCTAATATTAGCACATTCTTTAATTATTCGGTTTGGCAACTCAGGAAGTGTGTGAACTAACTTGATGTATTATAAAGATAATATTTTTCAAACGTGGAAAAATCAAGTAATCTGGAATAGTCAAATCTGATGATCTTGTATAAATTTAGGTCCACAACGTAAACTGATCGGACGATCGCCAAAAAATTGTCGTAAATGAGAGATAGATTTCGGAGTCGTGTGAAAAGTGGCACCATTTTGTTGAGAATATTCCTGGTACCACTCGCCTTCATGTAATTGGTTTATGAAGGGTTTTAAGATGTTGATACCTCGATACCTTTGACTATTGATGGATTCTTCAAAGATTATGGGTATCAATCGACTGCGAGAAACACCAATCCACACCTCAACTTTCTGGGGATGCAACGGATACTCATCAAATATGTATGTGCAGCGCTCTGCATTTTCATGGTTTGTGAATCGACATACCCTGACAAATGAAACGATGCCTCGTCTGATGAATTCAATGAATCACTTATGTAATTGTGAAAATACCATGTTGAGTAAAGTTTTACATCGAAACTAATATTTAATTAACTTTAACAAAAACTTGAACCTATCAAAGACAGTGTTTTTTTTAAATCATGACTACCCTTTATCTAAATAATTTTTGCTCATGTAGGTATGTAACTATAACTCTGAATTATAGTAATAATGAAAACGGACGTCTAGTCATACCAAATTAATAAAATTGATATTAGTAGCATCAAAATTTACTTAATTCTCAAATAACAGTAACCAAGGTCTAATAATTCTTTACTTATGGAATATGCAATATATGTACATATATTTGCTTTATGATTAATATTAACCTGAGTTGTATTTATATACAGTCTGGTTTTATAATTATTTTCACTTGCACGGTTAAAATTTATAAGGCCTTGTTCTTTGCAATAATCACAAATTTTGGTTAGAAAATGCTAATGTTACTGTTACTTTCTGGTGCATCTGCTACGATTAAGAACAAGCTACTAAAACAGAACATTATTTTTAAAATATCCCCTTTATATATTATATAGTCTACTTATCTCCATTATATTTTTCGCAGAAATAATTTTAGGAGTGTAAACATCGATCATAATGTCGAACGGGAAGTATCATGCGGTTTTAAACGAACTTAATTATTGTATATCGAATTAGATTTAGGTAATAGCAAAGAGTGTACAGATTAAGGTTACCCCATAAGATTGTAAATCCTATTTCAGCGAAAGAGAAGGTAAAATTAAACATCACCGTCGTTAATGATTATTTCCCGAATCTCTTCATTTCTAGACAAATGGGTCGGGCAAATGAAACTGTAATAGGTTCGTTGATAACATAAGAACCCTCTTAGCGCATTTCAAGTATATTGAAAGTTATATAGGTAATTCAGCTTATAAGATGAAAACGAAGTAGAATTCGTATTTGTAATTTAGTACCTTCATAAAGCTATAGATTAGAACGCTTTTTTACTTAGTATTTTTATTAAACTCGAAATTAAGAGTTACAATACGTATCTCATAGCATATTAAGAATTTACACTTCTTGTATATTACACTCATTGACTAGAAATTAATTTCTGCTAAAACGAGTATAAAAATAATATACGTAGCTTGGAAATGTTTAGGTTGCGAACGATGTTTTGTTTTTGATTATACGTAAATAATCATAACACATAAAGATTATTAATATTTTATTATTTTGATAGCTACTGATGCTATACTGATTTAACAGAGAATAAAACTAATAACATGCATAATAAATTATATACAGCGTTTTATTTATGTGTTCTCAAAAAAGGCAAAATTCTGATCATCCTGTCAGTGACTTAGCAGTTCAAAATACAGGCTGTTCCACGAGTCGACCGACAACCTTATGTATTATGTATTTACAATTAAAAAATCTTATATGACGTATAGGTGAATTTCTTTAATTTAGTTAGTTCAGTTAGCCTCGAAGAATTGACGTTTGTATCACAAATTAATTACTTTTGTACTATAATATTAATTAAAGCGATTGTGCCTCTCTTCATGCAGAATGTGCTGATATGGTTTTTGTGATGGAAGTAGATGTGTTGCAGCCGAGGAGTGCCTCCGTCGATACCCATATCGTAGTGTTCCTCACCACACAACATTTTCAAACATTTTTCGCTGTTTAAGAAAGACAGAATCTTCCCCCAATCGTTGTAGAGAAAAAGATGGATTTGAAAACGCTGAATTAGTTTTTCGATGCAGTTAAACGAAGTCCTTCCACCAGTATCCGTAGAATATCTTATACATACAACGGAAATTCCTGAAACCAATGTAGGGAGAGTTCTGCGTCATAATAGACTTTATCCCTATTATTTACAGAAAGTTCAGCAATTACTTCCTGGCGAAAATTGAGCACGATATTTTGCCAGTGGTTATAAAACTGGTATTAGCAACATATGTAATTATCACATCTGGGCGAATCAAAAGCTACACGAAACAATCGGGGGCAACCATCAACATCGATTTTTGTCAACATGCTGTGCGGTTTACTAAATACATACTTATCTTATTGGGTCTCATGATTTTGGAGTGGGATTTTTATGTAGAAACTTAGTTTCACTTTTTGGAAGAAGAATTTCCGAATTACAAGAAAGATATTCGTTTGGAAGCTTGTAGTGGGATATGGTTCCAGCAAGATGGGGCGCCACAACATTTTGGGAGACAAGTGCCAAGTGGTGTTTCCTAATGAAAATTTTCCGGAACAGTAGATAGGACGAGATGGTCCCGTACATTGGCCAGCTCGGTCACCTGATTTGTCTGCGTTAGATTTTCTTCTCAAATCTCATGTGTACATTAATGGTAAACCAGATACACGCGAAGAGTTGACTGAGCGTATAGTTGAAGCTACTAATTCTGTAAAGAGTGAATTGGTAGCAAATAACGCGCAACAGTCTATGAGACAAATCATAGTTGCTTGTTTAGAAAATGGCGATTTGGAATTTGAAAAGTTACTGTAATTTTGTGTTAATTATCTAAGAATGTATAAATAAATTTCTTTTTATCATTTTCTTCTTATTTAAATTCCTTCAATATCTAGGACACACAGAAGAATGCACTTATATGTCATATAACATATTGTTATCGTAATGACCGTATACAGTCTGTTTGATTTTAGTTGTCACAGCAGATACTGCGGCTACTATTAGAGATATGACAAAATGTTATATGAGGAAAATTGTTCTACAATTAATTTGCTATTATACTTTGTAAGCAAAAGAATAATTGAGCATCAAATACTCTAGATGTAGCAACTACATTCAACATTTTAAATTGAACATACCCAATGTTAATAAATATTCTAAAACTGTAAGAAATTCTCTTTACAACGATATACCACATGTCATAGTCCTCTATTTAATTAAAGATATAATTCGATAATTAAAAATCGAAAAAGTAGGTGCTGAAAAAAATAAAAACCATTTGTCAACTTTCAGTTGAATAATTTTTAATGCTATCTTAATAACATAGGCCATTCAACATAAATACCACCTACCAACATAAGCAAAGTAATGATACCTTTATAAGTAATCTAAGTTAAACATTTCAGTTTATAGAGTCTTTGTTCTAAGTGGCCGTTATTTGTAATACATTTTTGAGATCTGTTTATTCAGTTTCGTCTCTCTTTTTGCAATTCATGGTGTTATTTGGTCAAACGCGCAACGGATCTGATTTTTAAGATTGTCTAGATCTTATGGACAAGTAACATAAACATGTTGTTTGTTTCATGGAGATGCTCTAAAATGCCCCAATATTAAAATATCTTCATTTTCTATTTCTTACTCTTCCTATCTGATCATCAAGCCGTCGTTTCTTCGTAAATTACTTTCGAGTCTTGTAAAAGTACGAGGATGTGAATGTTTCTTATCTGGATACATACCTTAATACATCACACAAACATCTTTATTATTGTCATTACATCTGATGTACTTATAGACAAATGTAATTGATGATTTTGAAAAAATTCTCTCCTTTGTTTATCCACTTGCCGACCATGTAGTGTGTACTGGTGATTTTAATGTTGACCAGCTAGTTCTAGATAATCCCTTGTTGTCTTGTTTTGAATCATATGGCTTTGTTCAAGTGATAAATGAACCCACCCGAATTACTGCTACATCTGCCACACTGCTTGATCCCATATTTGTTTCTAATACTAATATACTGAAATCATCTGGCACGATATCTGCCGATTTAATTTCCGATCACAGACTCTCATTCTGTGAACTGGTGATAAGTTTCAAAAAACCTCCGCCTTGATAAATTACAGAAATTTCAATAATTTTAATTATACAGCTTTCTCTAATGAATTACGTTCTCTCGATTGGTTTCTCATAATTCGAGAGAGTAATATCGATTGTACAATCAATATTCTTAATGAATTTCTAACCACATTGTTCAATGTTTATGCTCCTTTGATTGAGGTTAAGGTTACTAAGGCAAGGCCCTCTGGTTGACCAGGAATTTGAGAGTTTTTATGGAGTTAAGAGATCGAGCACTCTCCGAATTTAGAATTAGTAAGTCTCCTCAAGACTGGGATAGATACAAACGGCTTCGAAATTTTACACTTAATGTGGTTAGACAGGAAAAGCGTAAGTGCTTGGACTCGGCTGGTCGACATTCTAAGAAAAAACTTTGGTCTGCGCTTAAGTCACTTAATGTAAAATCTAGTTCTGAGCGCACTTTACCTGATGATCTATCTGATGTTTTTGGTATTAGTGATTATTTTGCAGGTTTTACTCAATCAACCAACAACAATTCTAATGATCTTATTGATTATTACAACTCCAACGACCTTAACTCTGATGCCGTTTTCCAGTTTAAATTAGCAACCGTTGAGGAGGTTCATGCAATTCTGCACGGAATTAAGACCAAAGCCTACGGATGTGATGGCATTTCTTCTGTTATGCTAAAATATTGTAGTCCTTACATCGATCCTTATATAACACACATTATTAACTGTTGTATTGAACAGTCGTATTTTCCCGTTCTTTGGAAGGCCGCGTTAGGTGTTCCTTTGCCTAAGATTTCCAACCCATCAACATTTTCAGATTTGAGAATAATTAGTATACTGCCTACTCTTTCTAAAGTTTTGGAAAAAGTCCTTTATAGCCAAATTTATTCTTTCTTTAATAACAATAACTATCTCCCTGATTGCCAGTCAGGCTTTAGGCCTGGATTTAGTGCTTCATCCGCTCTTGCTACTGTTCTTAATGATATAATGACATCTGTTGACAGTGGGATGTGTAGTGTTCTTATTTTACTTGACTACTCCAAGGCCTTTGATACTGCTACATACACCGATTGCTTCTCGCTAAGTTAAAGTATTTTGGATTTTGTGAGAACTCACTTAGGTTATTACGATCTTATTTGTCAGGCAGAACAATGACGATTAAATGCTATAACAGCTGCTCTAATACTACAGAAATTTTGTCTGGTGTACCTCAAGGCTCATTACTGGGCCCTTTACTCTTCATTATCTACACATCTGATATTTTAAAAGCCATTAAAGCCTGCCGAGTTCAAGCTTATGCCGACGATACCCAGTTATTTCATTCCTTTCATATCCATGAATTTCGTCAAGCGATGGATACCATTAACTTAGTTTTACAACAGATCAGTAGCCTGTCTGTTCAACACAATCTTGCTCTTAATTCACATAAAACTAATGTTCTGCTTTTTGGCTCGAGACAGCGTGTTGAATTCTTAAAAGCCAATTTACTACTATCTATCTCCAATATACGCTTGCCTTTTGTTGATGTTGCTAGGGACCTTGGATTGTATGTGGATTCTCACCTTCGCTTTAAAGATCATGTTTCGTACTTACTTAAAAAGTCATATGCGTCTTTGAGAATGTTATACATGAACAGATGCATCCTAAGTCATACCTTGAGGAAACAACTTTGCGAATCCCTTGTTTTAGCATTGTTTGATCATTGCGACTTTATTTACGGTCCATGCTTGACTTTACAAGACAAATACCGTATTCAAAAACTTCAGAATTCTTGTTGCAGATTGATTTTTGATCTGCGTAAATTTGATCATGTCTCGGAATTTATCCGTAACCTATGTTGGTTGAACATGGAGAACCGCCGTAAACTGCACTTGGCTTGTTTCGTTCATGAGTTGCTTCGTTCTGCGCTACCTTCCCCTCTTAAAGGTTTCCTAATTCCACGGCATTTTATACATGTTCTAAATACTCGGTATAAATTTGAACTTACGATTCCGCAGCATTCTACTTTATTTGAGCGATCTTTCAGCTATAATGCCGTTAAGCTTTATAACTCTCTTCCTGAATGTGTCAGGGGTCTCGGTGGCCGCAAGAATTTTAGCAGTTCTTTGAAACAGTATTTTCTTTCTGGGCAGTAGTGTTGTGTAACCTTTGATATTTCTTTTTCTTTTGTTAATTATTATTCCTTGTATGTATATGTATATGTGGGTGCGTACATATGTAAATGATTTATTATGTTAAGTTGCGCGCATGCTTTTGTATTTTTTTTGTATTTACTGTGGTGGGTCCTGGTTGAGTATGAGTAGCGTCAGCTCGCCAGAGCTCACCACCATTATTTATCTTTTGTAAATAAAGGCAATTTATTATTATTATTATTATTATTATTACATATTTTATTTTTTCATCATTAGAATAATGATTGTCGCCTATTTCGTGTTATTTAAGATGAAATTATACACTATGCAGGAATTTGTTCAGTTAGTTTGACACTAAAGCTACAGCAATTGTTTTCATCGCTTACCGGCTCAAAGCGATGTATTTAATGCACCTAAGCATTTGTTACGTAATTATCGATTTATATCTTTAATTGAATAGAGAACTATGGCATGTGGCATATCGTTATAAAGAGAATTTCTTACAGTTTTAGAATATGCAATAAAATTTGGAATGTTCCATTTAAAATTTTGAAAATAGTTGCTACATCTAGACTACTTGATGCTCAGGGGCAGCAGGTGCAGGGTTCTTTACTTAATATTTCTATTCTTCTGTTTAAAACAGACGCATTGCAGTTTTTAAAAGAAAATATTTAAAAGAACTATCACTATATGATGCCTGTGGCTATTTTCGATAGAATTAAAATCAAAAACGTTCGAGTTTGTTAGTTAGAAAAACAACTAATATAATTTATGGCATTTAAAATAAATAGTGACATATCTGATCTACTACTCCAGATTTACAACAGTAGTACAGTGATGTCCTAACGTACCGGATAAATTAGTTTTCTACGTAATTATGAATGTAAAAAAAGAAAAATCCTGAAACAGGTAACTCTTTGTATATAAAACTACACTTTTTGAATAAAACTATTCACCTGATCTTTCAACAGCTTAACAACTACCCCTTTAAAAAATTCAAATGAAAAGAATACCGCGTTTAAAGGGGGTTTCAATTCTATATTCAGCAATATATTTTTGATTTTGGAGTTTGACACTTACGAAAGGAGCAATTTTCAATAGTTTAGTTTGTACAATTAATGATTACACAGAAGGAATTAAGTTTAAAGTATTTAATACTTATTAACTCTTATTTGCAATAATTAAAAATAGTTTAAATCATATACTTAATTTGGGCTCCGTTCATTTCTTGACAAAAAAATAGGCGTTGTTGTATTCTACCAGAACGTTTTGCAACATCTCTGCGCTGATACGATTAATTTCATGCCTTATCCTGTATTTTAAATCATTAATGTTGGTTGGCTTACAGTTCTAGATTTTTGATTTTAACAAGCCCACAAAAAATAATCCAGTGGAGTCAGATCCGGAGAACGAGGTGCCCATTCAATTTCGCCACGTTTGCCGATCCACCGATGCCGGACAACTTGATCAAGATAAGGTCGTACTGCTGCTGCATAATGTGGTGCAGCTCCGAGTTAACAATATCTGGAAAAAGTTGTCTTAACTCAGGTATTAAAACATTCTGTAAAAAATTCAAGGAACCCGCTCCAGTTAATGTCCCCTCAAAAAATAATAATTCAATTATTCTGTTATTTATTATGCCAACCCACACGTTCACTTAATAGGATACTGCGTGTGTTCCACCCTCATCCAGCGTGGATTCTGCATACTCCAATACCGACAATTTTGTTTATTGACTATTTCATGTAGGGTAAACATTGCCTCATCAGAGAAAAGAATGTATTGGTAAACATCAGATCTTGTTGGCATCTATTTATGATCATTTCACAAAATTCTAATCTAGGATCTGGATCATCGTCATTTATTTCCTACATCAGTTGAATTTTATATGGATGGTATTTCTCTTTTGTCAACGTTTTATTTATGACACAATCACCGCCTACTTCTCTTGTACGTTTATGTGGATTGTCATCAACATTTAATAATACATCCAAGGTTTGATCTCCCAAGTTTAGGAAGATCTTTGACTAAATTGACGAAATCTTTTTTCTACTCTACTCACCGTAGACTGGAAAATGTGATGAAACATATCTCAGAATGCGTTCGTGTTCTATCGCCTGCTCCAATTTATATTAATATCTCAATTCTTTGACAATCGGAAAGGCTCATTTAAAAAATGTAAATTAACGTTTAGCAATTTCTACATAAACGATTAATAATTAAACAATAAACAATATTAACGACGTGTAGCAAACTAAAACAAATTTTAAATACTTCTTAAATGTCGCAAAAAGATATTAATTTAGTAGACTAATCAATCGTGACAGGTATTTGACTCTATGCCTCTATGTATGCAATAAAATTGCTTCTTTCTTGAGTATCAAAGTCCAAAAATCAAAAATGTCTACATTGCTGAATAGAGAATTAAAAACTCTTTAAACGCAATATCACAAGCTACCCCTTTTCATTTGAAATTGAAATTTTTAGGGAGGTAGTTATTACCTCTAGGGGCTTGAAAGGCCAGGTGAATAGTAGTTTTATACAGTGTGCAAAGTGATGGATTTTCCTACAGGGAAAACTTTTTTAATATGTGTTTTAGGGGAAAAACTTATTCTTTGTAAAAAATTTTGCTTGTATCGGAACGTCTGTAGACAAAGAAAATTCCAGTAATCACTTAAGTAAATATGGCTAAGTCGGAATGTTATATCAGTATCGCATAACCCATGTAATTACTCCTTAACAAACGTCATTTACTGACAGTTCAACGAGCTTAATTTGAAAAAAATGTTGACGTTAGAGCAGCGAATCTACCTGATAAAATGTTATGGTATAGGCGAAATCTCATATAAATTTGGAATCCAGTTATTTAATGCAAAATATACGAACGTAAGTGTAAACAGGACTGCCGATAAAAATATGCCTCGCAAAACATGATAATGATGCTGTGACAATTATGGCTATTACATCAGCTGTGGAAGCTCCTAGGACTTCTTTACGCCAGCGAGCAAACGAACTCAATGTGAGTCATACTTTATTGCAAAAAATTTATAAAGCGAACAAAGTTTATCTATATAAAGCTAGATTCAGGCACACCTTAATTGCAGATTGTGCTTTTAGACTCGAGTTTTGTTTATCGGTTAATGTTTAGTGAATGAAACATCGTTTTCCACAAATGGTACTGTTTCCTCGCAAAATTGTAGATATTGGTCAAAGGATAATCCCAATTTTAGAATTAACGGCAGACACCAGCGATATAAGAAAATCAATGTTTGGTGCGGAATGTTGTTCAACAGAATAATTGGACCCTATTTTTTTAATGGAATTTTAAACCAACATCATTACTTAGAAATGCCTCAGAATTTCTTATTACCATCACTTGAGCAAGAGGAAAAGCAACGTATCTATTCCCAGCAAGATGGGTGTCCAGTTCATGACACCTTAATTGTTACAGAGAATTCCTAAATTTACATTTTCCTGGTAGATGGATTGAACGCTACGGACCAATAAATAAAACACCCATGGATTTCTTTCTTTGAGGTTACCTGAAACAAAAAGTGTACAGAAAACCTACGAGAAATGAGGCAAATATTTTAAAAATACGGAAGTTAGGCCAGGCCAGGCCAGGCGAGGAGGAGCTTCGCGCCGACTCGCCTGTGAAACGTCCGAGGTTTATATAAATCGTATAATAATCGAGTTGCATTCAAAGCTTTATCGTATCATTGACAACGATGGAAATCAAAAACTTTGTTTATTGTAATTTATTGTCATTTTACCGTGTCATAACGTAACTAACGTATTATATTTCCTAACTAACGTATTATAAATTGTTATGATGTTATGATATCAATAATATGTAATAAAGGTTTAACTTAAAGTAAGCTTAATTGTCAATGATACGATAAAAAATTAAATTATTGTATTAAAAGTAACGTTTCTATTTTTTATTCAGAAAATAACGTGATAAATGGTTGTCTTTCATCGCCATCCTTGCGTACGAACAGAGACGCAATAAAAGTGTTTTCGAAATTAACATTTCTTTTTGTTTAACGTCCACAAGTACAGATAACACGATACCGATGTAACATCAAAATGAACAACTCGACATTATTTCACGTTTTTGTGTCATCATCGTGTGTTTTGCGAGCGCTTCTATTTGTCAAAAACGGATCCCGTTTCATAAAACTTTTTTGTAATTTCTTTAAAGCTGATCTGCTTACATTTACATTGGTGTGTTTTGCATTAAATAAGTGGATTGTATATTTATACGAAACTTCTCCCGTACTATAACACTTCACTAACAGGTAGATTCGCTGCTCTAACGTCAACATTTTTTTCAAATGAAGCTTGTTGAACAGTCAATAAATGACGCTTGTTAACGAGTAATTACATGGGTAATACAATACTGATATAACATTCGGACTTAGTGATATTGCAATCAATACCTCGACATAATTTCTAGTTTTTGAACTTATGTTAAGTGATTTCTGGAATTTTCTTTGTCTAAAAGGGGTTTCGATACAAGCAAAATTTTTTATAGAGAATAAGTTTTCTCCTAAAACACATTAGAAAAGTGTTCCCTATAGGAAACCCCATCACTTAAACACTGTATATAAAAGTGACCTGTTCCAGGATTTTTCTTTAGTATTCATAATCACGTACAAAATGAATTTATCCGTTACTTTAGGACCTGACTGTATATTGTTTTGCTCACAACTCAACGGAAATCAAAATTATATCTATTCGCAGAGCAAACAGTTACATTTAAAGGTATTTACGACTGACACTCCGTTTACATTCGTTCAATAAAAGTGTAATTTAGTATGCATAATACTTACAAACATATTCTCCAGTGAGTGTTTCGCCAACCAACAGTTTAAAAAAACCGGTATAAATAAATTCCTTATCGGTGGATAGAATACCTGAAAAGGCAGCTTTCATAAATCTACACAGCCCTAAGCGGCAGGATTATTTACCAAGACTTACCGTTAACGTAAACGGAATCGTATTTACAAGTTCTAATATGAAATGGAACGACAGCAATTGTTGCCAGATGTTTCCCTAGAAAATAACTTCGTGATATTTATTTCAATTCTAGCTTAATAATTCCACAATACGTATTGATATTTATGTGTGTATTCTCAGTTGAATCGAATATGGCGTTAGTAAGTAAATATACGAAAATTGAAACGGTACTCTGAAATAGAAAGACAAATGGGAAATGGAGTACGAAAAATGTAGTCGTTGCCCTAGTTCCCAAAAGTCATATGTTGTTTGGAAAATATTTTCTGTCCCTGATGGTATGTATAGTGAATAAATGCAATCTATAAAAATGTATAAAACGGACATTTATTCTGAAATATGATTTATTTCCTACATATGCTTATACCCAAAAGGTTATCGTAATTTTGGAGTTTACAAACAAAAAATGCTGAATGATAGTTAATTATTAAGAAACTATTTATTAACTAATAAAAAGTTTCTGTATGTTTCTCTATTTCGCTTTTAATTTTGATTTGATTTGTTATTCTAAGTGAAGAAAGTTTTATATAATATTATGACAATTATTTCTGTTTATATTATGTTAGTACACGTTGTAACTATAACATTGTCATGCAAAAGTTTTCCTTTTAGGTTACATTTTGCTCGGTCGTAAATGCCAGGCTTTTCCTGCTTTCAGTTAGAAATTTTGTCGCTTGTTTCTTACATAATTTACATATTTTCTTTGTGTAAGGTGATTGTTTAATTTTGAGAATAATAAGAAGATATTACAGTACACGGCATACAATGTATGTACCCGCTATTCCTCCGACACCGAAACAGTCTGGAGAATCTAGTATCACAATCAACGCAAAAAGTATTTTTATATTTCTTTGTAAATTCTAAACAAAGGTATTATATAATATGTTTGCACTAATTGTGTATGTGTGTAGGTTTCTATAATATACTCATACTGTGAAATGAAAAAATGAAACAACCAGCGACACCTCCATTAAAACTTGAACGTTTACAAAAGTAATCTTTTGGCAAAATGCACAATATAGCGTCAACAAGAAAGCCAGCCGTAATTGTATTTTTTAAATACCCGAGAAATAATAAGAAATAGAAAGAGATTAAGTGGTAACTATTCGAGTTTTGTCAAGCTGATCCACGTGTAGACTTAACTCACGTATGATCATGTTATCGGTTCTTTTATGATCAAAGCGAAAACAATTAAAGGTGCTAATTACTTCGGTACAACTTTATTTGTTTCTTTATTTTAAAAATACTAAAAAAGAGAAAGCATTAGTGTCATTTTTCAGCAAGACAACGCACGGTCTGGTTTCAACTCTTTCGCAAAAAAAAAATCAATAACGGATTTCTTGACGGTTGCATTCTATTCTTATCTGATTTAACGTAAATTGATTTGTTTTCTTTTAAGGTTGCCTTAAAAACGTTGTATAATCCATGATGTAATACATCTAAGAAAAACGATCAACAAAACTACTGATACGTGTATACGGAAATAATTCAGTGCAGCTAGCGATTGACTATCGCTTATACATTTGTCATATAACAGAGAGAGCTGTTCAAATCGATTTTCGACGATTTTCGACTATTGCATTATTTATATGAAGCTTTTCATTCAAATATGTTTCTATGACTATGTATTGGGGCTTTCATAAAGAAAGGGATATATTTTAGATTATTATAACTTTTTAACAAACTAAGATAATAACAAAAAATAAACGAAATTTAATTGCTTAAGAAACAGGATTGCATCAATTTGCTTCTTAATATTGTCTTTTAATTCTGTTGGGTCGTTAATATAAGTTTAATTCGAGTTGGTCGTTTTATAAACTAAACAACCCCACAGCCAGTAATCCGCTGGGTTTAGATCAAATGACCTTGGTGGCCACGACTTTACAAAATATCTGCTTAACAAAAGATCCTGAAAAACGACAATTCCTCGACTAGTCAGAAAATGTGCGGGGGTGTTCCATCTTGCACAAAAATAATGTTTTCAATTCCATGGGGATCGTTTTGCTGCAATGGAATACCATAATATATTAACAATTGCAAGTATCGTTCACCGTTTACTGTTACAGATCCGACTTCTTCATTCTGCATTTCCTCGTAGAAATACGGACCAATAATAAAATAAGTTGTAAAATCGCACCAAACGGTGACTTTATTGCCATGAAAAGCTTCTTGAACGATTTCTTGTGGGTTTTCTGCACATCAGATTCTACCATTTTGATTATTGACTCCACCATCCAAAGTAACATATTTCTCATCTGTTCATAGCATACCGGATCACCATTCGGGTTAAATTTCTGAGGAATTACTTGCAAAGAAACAGCGTACCTAGTAGCCAAATCTACGCTCTTTAATTCAAACAGCATTGTGCGTAAAATTTTCCAAACCGAGGTATACGGCACCTGCAATCGCTTGGATGTCGCATTTACACTGGTGATTGCTAGCGAATTACCTCTGTTTATGTCCTGATTTTTATGAAGAACCTCTGCAACTTAGGTAGGTAGGTTACTTACAGACCCTATTTTTGTATCAGTTTGCGGTACCTTACCCTTAGTTGAATTGTAATTTCAAAATAAAACTCCAAATTGAATAATTTCGTTTTGATATTCGTGTCAATAATCGTAATGACAACGCTTTTGTTTTCCACAGATATAGTAAAATCCCATTCCTGAAACAATTAGATTTCGTTTATTTTTTATTATTATTTGTTAAAAAGTTATAATAATTTAAAATATATCTATAATTATTAATTATATATGTTTAATATAATTTCTCATTCATATTATCAGTATTATCTCTTTGTTTTGTTGCTGCTAGTACCACAAGAAACAATAGGTTCAATAGTACGAGAGTAAAAAGTGTTGGTTTCACTCACAAGATCTTACTGAGCCGCATTGCTTTCGTATAAGTACGTGTAGTTTGACATTCAATTATACAATGCCATCTTTCTGGGAGATTTTTTCGCGTATACAATGTGTTACAAACATAAAGACAAAAATAGTTACTTAGTTTTATTTTTTGTGTAGGTTTAATACGAGTAGAATAAACAATATCTTCTTATTGAAATAGATTTTATTTTTTGTAACATGTACGATAATGTAAATGTAAATAATGTTACATGCATTGCACAACGACTTACAAGGGAACACCGGCGGGTGTCCCCCTCCGATTTCGATGAAACTTTACAGATCGAAAGAGTACCTCAAAATAAGAGACACGTATTTTTTTTATTTGCGTATCCGCACGATTTTGGGGTACAGCCCCCTCCAAAGTTTGGACGATTTTTCAATTTTGTATATAATATGTCCTAAACTATAACAGATATTAAATTTTCTTTTTAACATAATTTGCAGCATATGGCGTGGCCCTACGGGTGGCATCATCTGTATTCGCAGAAAGTTAAAAGCGGGGGATGGGGTAACCCATACCCCCCATTTTATTAACATTTTTGCTTTTTCTTATTCATCAAAAGAAGTCCGCTTTTACATAGAATACGATGATGGATAACAAGTTTAGAAAATTAATAATTGTAAAAATAGAAAAATAATAATAAAGCTTCAACATTAATAAACTTGTCTATTGATATAAATCAAATGAACTATAACAGATATAATTTTCTTTGCTTAACATAATTTCCAGCATAGTACATGGCCCCAAAGTAGATATCTTCACAAAAAGCTACTAACGGGGGACGAGATACCTCATACTCTCCATTTTCTTAATAATTAATTTTTTCATTATTCATCAGAAAAAAAGATCGCTTTTACATAGAAAACGGTGATGATAAATTTAGAAAATTAATATTAGTAATAATAACTCAAAATAAATATATGTACGTGTCTATTCTCATGAATTTGATATGCACTTATGTACGCATACGTGAGTTTTCTCTAACATTCAGTAACTTCAGATATAATTGGTAATTTGCATTGTAAATAGGTATATAAGACGACTATTGCAAATGAGAACATTAGAAGTCGTTTTTCGTGCAGTGTAGGTCAGTAACCTATAGTTTGGCACAATGGCGGTCGCAAATTTAGCAAATGTGTTGAACATGTTACTTGCAACGTTTCATGTTAATATAAATATAACTAATGTGTTTGTAACGATTATAACATTTCGGAAACAATAGAACAGAATTAGAAAAACGTAATGCTTATAAATGTTTAAATACATGACATACTGTAATGCGATTATTGGTAGGTATATAAGTATGTATTGCAATAGCGAACAAGATTAATATACATATAGTAATTAAGCTATGTAAGTATTACAGTAGTGATAGTCTGTGTAAAAGTGTTGAAAACGCAGATTTTGTTTGCACCATGAACACCCGACAATAGTTGGTTTATTGCAAATACTACACAAGGGTGTAGACTGCACATCTTTGTTAAAACAAAACTCTTATACCACGAGTATTTGAATACGTCGAAAAATCTTGGGGAAGAAAACTGAATACGGGTTAGGGATTGCAACTTAATAATATTATTTCTCTGATGTAAAGCTATGTCATAGTTCATAAGAATCACTATATCTGAAAAAGTTCTAACAAAATTTTTTCACAGTCTAAAACCATATACATCTAGAGGTTGTACCATCGCTGTCGTTGTTTTTTTAGTATATTTAAAATATTCAAAGTTTTGTCTTTTGGCACTAATTGCTAAAGTTCGGCAACATAATGTCCACTCCAAGAATCAATCAAAAGAACACTCTTTGGCTCGGTATTCGAGAGAAAAACATCCGTTAGCCAACTTTGAATAGATTTGAAGTGAGCTTAGCAGTTACCGAAGAACAAATATGCACATTTACAGGTCGAAACAATGATTGCGCAACTCGCGGTCCAAACGTATTCGTAGATTCCTTTAATACTAAAAATAGTGGTGAAAGTAAGTGTCCGTCTGCAGAAATGGCTGGCAAAATTGTGTAACTGTGTAATGTGTTGTAGAGTGCAAGGATTGCATAATACCTTCAACGGTTTTCTCACCCTTCACAGCTAAATTATGACCGGAATGTACTTCTAGATTAAATCCGCTCTCATCAGCGTTGTATACGTTGCTTCGGCCAATGTCAGTGATATAAGGTTTGACTTCATTAATAAAAGTATCGCTCACTAACTTTAGGTTTTCCATATCAGTACGCGTGGAACGAGTAATAAATTTTGTTATCTTACGTGATACTATTTTATGTATCTTCTTGAAGTGCCATATCCACCAATGTCCTGCTTTAAACGATTCGTGTCCAATGTCTTCTTTAGCTTCTAAAGCCCACCGTCGAAGATCGATGTCGTGAATTATTTTTCCATCGATAATGCTATTTTCAAATTTTGTAAGAACGTATTCAGTAATAAACAGTAATTTATCCGTGTGGGTGCCGCCTCTATTAACACTTCTTCCCATCTGCGCAACTGTCGTAGCGATTTCACTTTTCTGAATTTTTGGATGAAATCTGCCAAAGTACCACTTTTATAGTACTCGATAGATCTAGTTTTGTAATCTAGGTCTATAACGCTACCCCCTTCTTCAGGAACACATGCAATATCTTCATAATTGTCTTCTTCGTCTTCTGCTGTTTCTTCCACAAATTGCGCTTCGTGTGGTTCTGCTAATTCTTCAAACTATAATCAAATTACAGCTTGAAAGGAGACCATGGCGTCTTGTTGAGCAGATACAATTATATTTTTCAGGGCATCATGCAACTAACTTTCTTGCGGTGTCAAAGGAATTATTGCGATGTTAATAACTTGAATAACGTTGTCAGTAACATGTTCAACACATTAGCTATATTTAGGACCGCCATTGCGCCAAACTATAGGCACTGACCTACACTGCACGAAACACGACTTCTAATGTTCTCATTTGGAATACTCGTCTTATATACCTAGTTCCTAAATGCAGACGTGACCACTTAAACGTTCGTGGTTAATTACATTCCGGGATTTATTTTTATCTATATAGTGATATGATCAATCACCAAATCCCTTATCGCGTAAAATTTATAATGCAAATTACCAATTATATCTGAAGTTACTCAATATTTAAGAAAACACGTATGCGTAGATAAGTGCATATCAAATTCATAACAATAGACATGTACATATATTTATTTTGAATTATTATTACTAATTTTAATTTTCTAAATTTATTATACATCACCGTTTTCTATGTAAAAGCGATCTTTTTTTGATGAATAATGAAAAAATTAATTATTGAAAAAATGGGAGGTATGGGGTACCCTGTCCACCGTTATTAGCGTTTTGTGAAAATATCTACCTTGGGACCATGTATTATGCTGGAAATTATGTTAAGCAAAGAAAATTATATCTGTTATAGTTCATTTGATTTATATCAATAGACAAGTTTATTAATTTTGAAGCTTTATTATTATTTTTCTATTTTTACAATTATTAATTTTCTGAACTTGTTGTACATCATCGTATTCTATGTAAAAGCGGCATTCTTTTGATGTATAAGAAAAAGAAAAAATGTTAAAAAAATAGGGGGTATGGGTACCCCGTCCCCCGTTATTAACTTTTTGCGAATACGAATGACGCCACCCGTACGGCCATACAATATGCTGCAAATTATGTTAAGAAGAAAATTTAATATCTGTTATAGTTTAGGAAATATTTGCAAAAATTGAAAAATCGTCCAAATTTTGGAGGGGGCTGTACCCCAAAATGGTGCGGATACGCAGATAAAAAAAATACGTGTCTCTTATTTTGAGGTACTCTTTCGATCTGTAAAGTTTCATCGAAATCGGAGAGGGACACCCGCCGGTGTTCCCCCGGTAGTAAATAATTGAGCCCAGGTTTTAACGTTCGTTGTTTACGACGTTGAAGCATTTCGGGTGTTGTCACGTGTGAAAGTTAATTAATCAAACATCAACTAGACCTACATACCTACGCAAACTTCGGTCAATATTGTTCTTTTTTTGTTGATTGTAACATAATATGGAAAAACATATTTGCAAGAAATGAGTAGGATACAATAATTTAAATAGTGCTTTCAAGGTTTTCACATCAAAACTTTACACAAGTCAAATAAATTAAATAATTACATGATAAATTGCTCATAACCTAAACATAAAGTACCATAAACATGGTACTTTACATGGTCGGATATCAAAATACATCAAAATTGGCAATATATGTATTTATAAAAGAATTGACTCATAACTAAACCGAGCATATTCAGACAGAAAATATTAGTAGGTAACAATTTGCGGACCTAAAAGTTCTAAAGTAATTTGTTTGGGGTGCCATACATCAGTCCTATGTAGGAAGGACATTGCTTTAAATACCTTACAACAACAAATATGTCACTTATATTTCAAGTATGCTGTGCCGCAAGTTCTATCTAATCACTCTACAGTTACAACATCTATCAGCATGTGTATTCCAGAAAATACTTACTTAAATCTGTACAACAGAAAATATTATCTTTTAGAGAGTGTAAATAAAAATTATATCAACAAAAATCCGAAATAATAAGTAATACATGTAAGCTTCATGTGTGAAAAAACTTACGAGCTTTGTTTCTACAGCATCCACAACCAACTGCAAACCAAAATGGGCAATTTGATTGGACAGAAGCTTTCAACCAATTCAATCTCTTGATTTGATGAGCTCTAGCAACCAGTTGTGGCAGCTGCAGAAGCGAAGCTATTATTAGATGTTTGATCAATAAATAACTCAAGTAAATAGAGTATGGTAAAAAAGTGATCATTAAAAGATGGATGAAAATTGGCATCACATGAAACAGCTTGACATACATGTTTTTTAAACAATAGATGTATATGTTTTGGAAATTTACTCTACCATTAAATTAGATCATTCATAAAATTTCTACAGAATTATAGATGTACATATATACAAATCTACATAATAAACATCTTTTACATATGCTTTAGTTTAATCAATGTCATTAAGAAATCATAGGAAACGCAAGTGGGCTCTAAATTACATTTTTAATATATACAGGAGTCTTATACGTGTGTAGTAACAAAATATAAAAGTTAAAAACTACCTATATATAAATATTTTCTTGTTCAGAGCTAACAATAAGATTGTTGTCTAGTTGCCAGGTATCTTCGACTAATTATCCTGGTTTCTTTATTATTTTTACTTCTGCGTTGTTATTTATACATTGCAAGAAATTACTTGTACCTGTTTTGTCTGTATCAAAAAGTAATTTATTTTATGTGGTATAAAAAATTTCATTTTATTTTTAATATGGCGTTCAGCATCGGAAATAAGTATATATAACAAGCGGTGAATTAGTCTTTACGTCCTGAGCAGGCATGGATTTACAAACTCATGTCTATTATTATTAATATAATGTATTTGTATATAAGATTATTAATATAATCTATTAATAACGTACAATGAATTGCCATTTAAAGTGACACACAGAAAATTGACATTTATTAGGGTATCGTACAATAATTAAATTAAGTAACAAGATTGTATAAAGAATGCTAACAAACAATTTCGCAACAGTTGCTGAAAATGTCGACCATTAGATTTTGTTGTTTTGCAAATCGTTTAAATTTCACAATTTTTTAAATAAGGAAACACAAAATAGTCTAACTGCGTTAAATCGCAAGATCTTCAGATCTTCAAGTACATTAATATTACCGCAGATTTCTCGCACACATTCCAAAGCAGCTTGTATTCAAAATATCCTGTTTGAAGTTCATCGTGTAGTTGGGTTTATACATGGTTTGTTCCATTAACTTCCAATCTTGTTTAAATTGTTTGTAGATATTATATCTATACTCAAACAAAAAATTGAACTAGGCGAACCTAAACTTATTGCGCCAGTTTACTTTGTTCAATAAATGCAAACGTTTTTTTTGTCAACAAAAATTTTATTAGATATGATGTATGTCCTGAATCCAGTTTATTTTGATTACCTACTTATTTTCTTATCTCAGTAGCGTCGGTTTAAAACATGCGCAGGTTGCATCAAAATACCAACGAATTGTAAGATTGCAAAATAAAAGCCGCGCAATAGAATAAATTGTGTTAATTTGAAGGTAATATTGGACAATTTTAACCTGCATTTTTGTTACTACTTGCTTTTGGTTCGAATCTAAAGCAATATTTATTACAACCAAGTATCACAGACAATTTGTCATAACATTTAACGTATACAGCTAATGAATACGGTTTTGTGTTGTACGAGCTGTTACGTATTTGAATGATATACATACTTTTGTCTTTTGTGTGCGAAATGTTCCACGTCTCTGTAGGCTTAATACAAGATTTTGATTGAATTAGGCGGCGAAGAGGATGCATCTAATTTGTATGAAGTACTCCCCAAAGACTATTTACAAATATTGGGTTTCCATTTGAAAGGATACGTACAGAAAATTGTTGTAATAGAACGTTATTAAAACCGTAACTCTAACCTGTTTGCCTTGCTAACTGATTTGGGCAATTCTGACTAGTTTTACGGGATCGTGACGCAAATAAAATTGATTAATTCGTACAATTTAATCTACTGATACTATGTCTGCATTCAGAGAGGATATGTATATGTAGTAGCGTGTAGTTAATGTTCTGTTGCTTTCGAACAAAAATAGGAAGGTATAAATTAACTACACAAAACCTTCTAATTTCTAAGAGATAAAAACAAATACACATGTAAAAGATTGATGAGCATGTATACCTATTGCAGATTTTCGTCTGAATAGGTTTCTACAGTTGCTCTTTTGGTATTTAACCGATTTTGTCCAAAAACAAGAAAATAAGGTAAATGAATAATAATTACATATTTTAAGCCCATTGGATGTTAAATTTATTTCTCAATTAATTGCTGTTAATTAATATTTTTGAAATTTTAAATTGTTGAAGAGATATGCTTATTTCAAATTAAATCATGTTCCCTATAAAGCCTTAATAATCATTCTTTGCACTATAAAGTCCGGAATAAAAAATGATTTTCAGCACAAGATGGTAGTATGATATACACCGCAGTTATTAAGTAACCATAATTGATGTAGTCTTAAATAATGAGTTTATCAAAAAAGTTTCTATTGCAAACTTTCTCATTAATTAGTCTCTGAACGTAAAGCTATAACGCGTCTAACCGTTACATTATTACTGAATTACTGAACTTTTTCGTAAATATTAATATTTACATTACGATTAGGCAGTGTTTAGGTTTCTTTTTATAACCATTGCACAACTAAGAAAAATTTCAAGAAACATGACACACACAAAACATGTAGTAAAGAATATACAACAACACCCATAAAAAGTAATTCTAAGGTATGATCCTGATTACAAGCTTAAACCATACACAGAGTGATTAATTAACTTTAAGAAAACGCAAAGTATAATAATTTCATAAGAAAATGTTTATAATATTTTTAAACAATGATTTAATGGAAAACTAAGGAGTAATCACATTAAAAAGAAAATAAAAATATTTGCTGCAACCAATATCACCATTCAGCCTACAATAAACGTTCATAAATTAGTTTATTGTTCTGAATACGCAAGATACCACAACGAACTAAATGCATCTGTACTCCTACGAAATTTATGTTATTTCTAATGCTAGTTTTAGTATCTGGAATCCTGAACAATAATTGAAAACTGTAGTTTATTTCCCTGGCATAATCAAGCTGCTCACAAGAATTCCAATCCAGCAATATAGATGCAATGTTGCTACACAAGAGCAACAAACCATTAGGTCAACAAATTATTACAGGTTCACTTTTGTTATAATAAACCATTACAATTAAATTATTGCGATTTTTATTTATGGGATCAAATGATATGAACATTTATAATACTCTAATTATTGCTTTTTTTAGTAATAACAAATCATTTTGATATTTTTGAAATGTGATTACGTATCAGTTTTCGAAGAGAGATTCTTCGCAATTAACTTGTTGACAATGAAGAATTCCATATTTATATCATATTAGAATTATTGCCAAAATTGGTTTTTGAATTCGTCTAAATCTCTATGTCTATTTTAATACACAGTACTTTTAGATAGCTTCACAAAAACAAAGATGTTGGTTGGTTAGGAAGCTACATTATTTCCTGCGGGATGTCCAAATTAGGTACATATATCCTTAAATAAAACTGCTATTGCGTAGTTGACAAATGTTAATAAATCTCAACATCGATGTTCATTGATTTGGGTAACAATTCTACTGTAGTAAATATAGTTCTATTGATTTACAGATTCATATAGCGAGAAATTGGATTAGTCAATTAAAAAAACAACACATGCTCCCCGACATTGGAGAGTTTTTGAACAATTCAGTTCGTTTATTAAAATCACCCTTGAATAATAGCGGCATAAATTCTACATTGTACGGCTTTTCTTAGGCGAGATCTTTATCATAGCTTGTTTACATATATACATACACCATTATATACAGGTGTATGTATATAATGGTGTATATACTTATATATAACACAGTCATAACGGGTCATTATCGCTTACTAGAAACATAAAAAAATTGTACCATTAATGAAATGTTCGATATCCTATCAGCATTTTACCCAAGTTTTTAACAATGATGACATTTTTAAATATTGAATGGGTTTCTGTAACTTTCCAAAAGAAATGTTTACCTACCGTTATAATCGCTTCGAATACAAGTCGATAGCACAGATTTTACACAAATTATTGTACTAAATATGTACTGTAAGGTAAATATACGAATATACCCCTACAGATACACACATAAGCTTACATTGTTAGAATAAATACAGTTGAATTTTTGGATCTTGTCCGTTACGTCATAAGTAATATCAGGATGAATCAAATCATTGACAAATTGTGGCGGCATCTATGTTCAATCAACAAAACTAACACTTAGGTACTCGTAAATCCACTAAAAAGGTTTGTGTTGAAACTATAAGCTTTATTTAAATTTAGGTTTTGATATTAAGGCTCTATTTTCACTCCTAGCGAGTACACCCCTAAACTAACGTCGGGTGTGTGTGTTTGTTATCCAATTTATTTGTAAATATACTGGTAAACACACACGCACACACCCGACGTTAGTTTAGGGTGTACTCGCCAGGAGTGAAAATAGAGCCTTAACACAATTGACACAATGTAATGAAACTTATTTTATATATATTACGATATTACCGACTAATTTTGAAGAGTGCCCTCTAGAGACCAATAGATCAACCTGAATGAAGCTGACTATCACGAAACGATATATCTCCACCTTGCTATCTATCTATCTTCATCACACTTCTATATAGCCAATACGAATAGTATCTAGGCGTATGTCTTCTTAACGCAACGACTCATATATCTTATTTACATTTCTTTCTAACGTACATTAAATATCGGCGATTAATGTTTTACGTACATCTTTGCTAAACTACATTGTTAATGACGTAACGGACAAGATCCAAAAATTCAACTATATGTCCTTAGCACTCGAATCAAGTAAAATACTAAAGGTAAGGGATATATTTTAAATTATTATAACTTTTCAACAAATTAAGTTAATAACAAAAAATAAACGAAATCCAATTGCTTAAGAAATGAGAATTTAGTGTACACCAAATTAAAGCGTTGTCATTACAATTATTGGCACGAGTGTTAAAACGAAATCATTTAGTTTATATAAACATATATTATAAACAGGAATTGGTTTAGTTTAGTAATAGGTACATGAATGCGGCCGAAATTACATCGCTGGATTAGGAAGATTTCGAACGAGGATGGGTTTGAAAGTGTGCCCTGTCAAATGTAAGCGTACGGCAGTTTGATACAAATATTTAAAATAACAGGATGTATCTGACCTACTAAGATCAGAAAGACTAAGAACTACTGAAGTCCAAGTTGCAGAAGAAAATCAGGACATAATCAGATGTAATCCACTACCAATCAGCAGTACAAATGCGATAATTCTAAAAAATGTATCCATATCAACTGAAAATTTTGTTTGAACGATTTTTCTTTCCGCGTAATGGTTCAAAAGGAAATTGAAGCGAATTTTACTCTGAATTTAAAATATATGTTTCCCTTACTTTATGATAACCCCATAGGTATATCTAAATTATTATTAATCTACAACTTAGATACTGTTTGACTTCGTTCTGTATTTAAATCACTAGTCTTATCGTCACCTACATGTATAATATGTTTCGCTAATGAATTTGCATATTGTTAACGCTGGTCTTCTCCACCGATCATAGCTTGTACAATTTTTTTAAGTATCTGGTGTTGTTTGAGTTTCTTGTTGCTTTGGTAACGGTGCGAGTGGTATATTATACAACAAATGTGTTCCTTTAGTGAAGTTCAAATAGATTCTATAGGATTCTATAGTAATATGGACGTGGACATAATTTGATGCCACCTGCTCCACTGCAGAATTACAAATAACATCGTGCTTGCGAAACGTTTTCCTATGTAAGACTTCCAGGAGTTGTTTTTTAGCGGTCTGATTGGCGTGAGTGATATCTGGTATCACCCAGCACAATGGCACCTTTTTGAAGTAAAGACAGCTTATTTATGAACAACTTTTTGAACGAGTTATTTGTTATAGATATCTTCATAATAATCCAAGGTCGAAATTTTTAGGTTTGTTCCAACATACAGTTTGTGATTGTTTGCAGATTTATTTTAGTACGCAAGCGCAGTCAGAAATTAATTTCCAACTGTTTGTAATTTGCCCTTGATGGAACGCTTTAAAAAACAATTTCAAATTTTATTTTCTGCTGTAAAGAAATTGAATTTAAGATACAAAAAATCTTTCCAATATATACAAAATTTGAATTCTCAAAGGCGTGACTTTAAATGACTAACTACTAACCTCGAAATTATAAACTACCAATGTAAAATGGAATAAGCTATGCATGCGTAAAGTACAGACTTTGTAAATCAACAAAGAATTCGCAAATTGTTCTGACTATCAGCAAACAGTTTCCAATCGATTATTAATTTATTTGGAACACCAAATTTCCGTTTGCAGATTGTAGTGTGGTTTGTTGCAACGGTAAAATTACTAATGCGCAGAATCCTGATAGTTTGCAACTATTACTGATAGTTTCGTATTCTTGTTGGAACAAACCTTTTATGTTCTTTGCAGACAAAGATACCTCACTACTCAGACATCTCCAAATCCCATGACAGCAATAATTATTCTTTTTTCTCTTGAAGCATGAATATTAGTACGTCTATCGTACAAAGTTTCGTCGAAGTAACAAACAAAACGGTTTCGTTCTCTAAAACCTTTAGTTTCGTTAGATATTCATCCCGTAGTAGCTGCAATTTTTACGATTCCATAAATGTTCACCGTGTATTACCCGACCAGATTTTAAAGTGTTTTACATTATAACGCACGACAACGTAATCATACAACACTGCAATTTATAGTTTTCTTTCAAAGAGTTACACGAACTTGGCAATTTTCCCGTGCGTCCTTTACACACTCCCGTTAATTTCGTTATTCTAAAGATTACCTCTGCTTTAATCACATAATTCGCACTCTTCAAATTACTGTATACATTCTGGATTATTTGCTGGTTGAATACTTCAATGATTTTAGTTTTTATATCAACATTAATAGTATGTATTACTTGGAACTATATCATTTATTGAATATTTACCAGTACTCCACTGTTTGCTGTTTATCACTGTATTATATATCACCATTATTTCACTCGCTTTCCAATAAAAGTGAAATATAAAATGTTAATAGCGTAGGTCAAACGCATTTGTTTAGGTATCATTATATATAAATAACTGATTTTGCAGTTTTTCATTACTTTTGCTAACGAGCCACCTGTAAAATTAAACATGCAATTAACTAGTAAATATGCAATGAACTTGTATTTGTACATTAGACTTACTATTACCGAATATAATTGATCTAAGCGCGTCATATAAAGCAACTTAAATATATCAGGGTGTATTATGATATAGCCTTAAAAAAACATACCTTAGAATTAATTTTCTATTGATATTACAACATGGTATGTACATTTAAAGTACTCATTCATATTTATCTTGTACAACTATACAACGTTTTTAACACTGTTGTAAAAAGAAACTACTAGCTGATCACCTCATATAATGTTCATAAATGTTTGACAATAGTATTACAATAATAAAAATATTATAGGCAACAATTAATCAAAACATTTTCAATAAAACCTTTTTTCTTAAACTCAATGTTTAAAGCTGTTATATCAATGTTCTTTAATTATTTTGCTGTATGTACACATATATACATCAGTGGAGATATCTGATACTGTAGCACTTACCTTATATCCTAAATATGCTAATAAAAGAGCTTCCGTTAAGCTAATCATCGCTAATATGACTTGAACGACCCACAGCTTCAAAGGACGATTCACCCAGACAATGGCATCCCAGTTGATAATGGGATTCTCTTGAAATTTTTCTTCCGTTAGATTTGCTGATATCTTGTATTCGGTTTTATTACCCGGCGTACAACCGTAACTTAAATATATAAATACTTATTGACATTATTTGGAATGTACATAAAGTGGTTACTATGCGATATAAGTATGCATAAGCAGTGACCTAAAGATGGTCAATAGATAGAAGGTGGTAGATATTGTTAACACATAATGTATTTTCCAAATAGTGTTTCACCATTACAACTAAAATAAGTTAGTTAAAGTTCACTAAACTACAGCAAAGATTATATAATGTAGATACCATATTGTATGATGGTAGAGGCATAAAAGTAAAATGCAAATATTTGAACGGTTAGCATTATTAGTCATCTTGATTAATGATTAATGCACGACAAACTTGAAAATAATACTAGTTAACATACAAATAAGAAGTTTACAGAATTTGTTGCGATGTACTTTTTACATCTATCATTCTTCTTGGACGATCTCCCAAATTGGTTGTATGATATTCTAGTGGCCAATTAAGGGAACGCAACTTTCGGACAACCTTCGTTCAATTTGCCATATTTTATTAACTGCAGTGCACCTAAAGAGGCAGGATCAATAATCCTACTACATAAGCATAATTGGAAATACATATACATAATATGTATATGTACCTACAGTTTCATTTGGTCATTTAGAACCCTGTCATAATTTAATAATAAGATGATAATATAACTATACAAACTAGTCCGCCGGAAACTGAACCGATTGATTGTGGAAAAGTTGTAGCCAGGACCGATCAGAAAATTTTGTAATATGTATATTAAAATCCCACAGGTCATTCGACTAAAATATTTTCAAGATGAATCATCAATGATCAATATTGGCAAGTTAGTATTTTTATTTTCTACAATAAATACGTTTGCTGTCATTCTTTTGTAACTACTTATCAATGATGGCCTAGAAGACAAATTGAGTACTAGTTAGGGATCAATATTGGCAAGTTAGTATTTTTATTTTCTACAATAAATACTGTTTCCTATCATTCTTTTGTCACTACTTATCCATGTTGGCCTAGAAGACAAATTGAGTACTAGTAAGAGATCAATATTGACAAGTTAGTATTTTTATTATCTACAATAAATACTGTTTCCTGTCATTCTTTTGTCACTACTTATCCATGATGGCCTAGAAGACAAATTGAATACTAGATACTGACTGGTGGACAACAATCATTAATAATTTTATAAACACTGTCATAGCTAGTTAAGAGACTTCAGTAAAGCGCCATATTGCTAGATCACTCCTGGCTACAGTTTTTTCCAAAATCGATGGGCATCGATTCACAGAGTACCACTCTGTATATGTCACTTGCATCATGAAGCAACAAGCAATGTGACTGTTTTATTTGAATACAAACCTTATGTCTCCCATCGTAACGCTTTTTTATATGAATAAATTTAGAATGATTTAATCTAATGACCACGGCAAGATCGTTAATTTTATGACTCCACTATGTTATTTCAGAAATAACATTTCTATCCTAAAATCTAATTAACATGAACAGCTTTCTTGAGCTTATTATTACAATGTGTCCATTAAACATCGTAATAACTAAAATCATTGGAAAATATCATCAAATATCTATAAACTATAAATTAAAATTAATGTTCTTTTATTCCAACATACACTCACGCACTGAATTAGTTATTGCCGTAATGCGGGAAAGATACCATGACATATTGCATATAGAATTACATATATGTTAAATAAAAGTTTTATTAATAAGTAGGTACAGTCAAATTATATTTAACTACTATCATTGGTATATGACTACTATTATCCAAATCTAGAATATCAACAACATTCCTATTCTCCTCTAAATTATCTTTTAAATTAGATTTTTGTTGTAGGTTCGACTTGAGAAGATAAAATTGTCCCAGGATTAAAACACAAATTATTGTAATAACTTTAAAAAATAACAAATTACATTATTGAATGTTATTTTTCCTTCCTATTGTGAATTGTGACCATAAATTTGGAAGGAGACGATCTTTTAAATACATACACACATTTATATGTCGGATACCCAAGTTCGTATGCTTATTTTCGAGAAATATTCCTCAATTGAGCTTGTATGTACTTTTACCCGGCGCCTCCGCCAATACCGGCTTCTCCGTTCTTAATTTTCTCCGTACCCTAAACTTCTAGCCTATTATCAAGCCATCCCTTTGGCTGTTCCTGTAGAACATTCAACTTAATAGACGCCATCTCAGATAAGGATACGCCACAGAGATCGCTATGTGATCGTATGAATCGGACGCCAGATATGGATCGATTATGGCGATAGACGCGACTATGTACCTTCTAAAAATACACAGGAAGAAGTAATAATTTAGTGATATTGTAGTATTGATTTGTCACAATACTAGGTATATTAATTTTGAAAAAAAAATTTTTTCAAAAATCTTGTAGTACTGCTACATGATCTTCCATATACGCTTGTTTAACTTATAACTATACTTTGTTTTTTTAATTTGGTGTAATTTAAAATTTTATCACCAAAAAGTGGCGTCATAATTGGCTGTTTACAGACCGTGACTTCATAGGAAAATATAAACGTAATCGGTCGCCAAATTTTTAACTGTTGATTTGATTAGAAGTATTGGTTTTTAATTAAATGTCACTGTTTCTTTCCAAAAACCGTACAGCAAAAATTTTCTGGTGTAATTGGGTATTTTCATAGAAAACTCAATTTAAAGTTTGGTTTTATTTGCTGGATTCCCCGATAATTCCTCATTTCCAGTACAAATGTCTGTATATTATGTATATGGATGTACAATTGCATGCAAATGTATCCGGACACGTATCGAGAGAGAAACACCTGCCGCACAATATTTTGTTCCGAATAGGCGGAGTGTCAGTATACCCCCTGCAGACTGAGTAAACATCATTGTAACCGTAGTTTCTCCGTCTGTCACTGTTTCAATATAATAATGCATAAATTCAAATATTTGAATTTAGGAGTTGAAATTTATACAGCGTAACCCAACGCGAGATGGTTTTCTATATCGTACTATTAAAGTATAACCGCTCGCTATTTGCAGCCAGTACTGAATTATTACTAGTTATTGAATATTAATAAAAAGTAATATATACGACTCCTTCAGTGGATAGTCGATCATTCAATGTATTAATAAAAGTCGTTTACGTGATCCAGAATAAATTTGAGTTGTAATGAATTGGATGATATGAAGTAAACAATAAGTAAAAAATTAATAAACTGTTTATACAAATTTATACTAATAATATACTACCATAAATTAATATACTTTATCTACAGTCAGTAACTATATTATATAAAAAAATAAAAATATGAAAAGAAATCATGTATATGTAGTTAAAATAGATGTAAATATAAAACAAATAAATAAAAAACTAAAAAAAAATAAAAATAAATTATTTGTATCAATAAACAAAAAATGGTACCTAAAATGTATTATACCCAAACAAAAAAAAAATATTATTATTCGACAATATTGTATTTTTAAAAACTAATATATGTATTTTTATTACCTTTGCAATTGCCATGTTTTTCTCTAGTCCTCGAACAGAATTGTTAGAGCTTGACAAAAAAATACATTGATATAAAGAGCATTAGTGTTATGATTATAAATTTACATTTCAAAATATCTTAAATTGTTCACTATATTGTAAACATAAACCTATATATCGCTGAATTTCTTTGTCTTAAGATAATTTTGTTGATAGGTATGGCTAGTTATTTATTTATAATTTGACACTAAATAAATGTCAATTTTATTCCACTGAAGAAGTTGTTACGATAACCAGATTATAAATTTTGTAAAGGTTTTGGAATAAATTTGACTTTTGTTCGAATTGCAGTGTTATAATTGACGTAAAAACGTGAAGAAACTATCTGGATAATAAGATAAGTTAAAAAAGGTCATAAAATACATATAATATTTATTATTTTCTAGAACCGCAAATATTTTAATAAATGATATTAGCTGTTGTAGAAAATCCATTGTCCATGTTATGATTGTATAGCAAGACACATTATTAGTATTATCGATACACATATTAAAAAAAAAATATTCGTCCTTTTTATACATGCGGCAATGTAGTATACATATAAGTATTTCTTTGTTTATAATCGTGGAAAAAAAATAAAAGGCTATTATTATGATTATTAATGTATACGTATTACTTGTTATTTTCTATTGTCATTTCACAAAGCTATGTTTAAAGCAAGATAATTGCAAAAATGCTATTAACATTAGGTTGAATTATTTATTTTTATTATAGGTATCATATGTAGAGTTATATGTTACATATTTGTTAATTACAACTATCAAAAAATTGCCGCAAAGGCAAAGATTACTTGTCTTTATGTTTATAAGATAATAATAAAATTAAGTACATATATGGTATACTTATGTAGTACGATACGGAACATCCATTTCATTCATGCGTTAAACGTTGAAGTCCTAATTTTTCAAATTTTAATCTATACTACAAGAAATTACACAAGCAATGTCTTTGGCCGACAAACTACGGTAATATTTACTCACGCTACAGGGGGTATACTGACACTCCGCCTATTCGGAACAAAATATTGTGCGGCAGGTGTTTCTCTGTCGATACGTGTCCGGATACATTTGCATACAATTGTACATTTACATATAAAATTATCGTAATTAGCCATTTGGCGAACTATTGATAAACATATTGAAAAAGCTTAAAGTTGGAAATGAACTTAAAATACATTAACAATAATGTCACAAGATATTATTGCCTTATAAAATTTACTAATCAATAATTAAAGATAAGAAAGAAAAGGTATATGTATTTCTTATTGAGTACACTCGGTAAATGTCTTGATCATACTATAATATTGAATTTCTTCAACAAGGCACATATGTAAAGATACATATAGTCTAATCGTTTTCAAGACGGGTAAATAGTATATTCAAAGCAATTAAGTACTAATGATAAATATAATAATCACAAAAACTTTATTTGGCAATTACTAGGAAAATCTACATGCGATCGTGTATTGGATCACGTGATCACAGCTCACCTACACAAAAATATTCAAGAATGTTTTGTATTCCCTGGGACTCTTTGCAAATTGATCATGTTAGAAGAAATACATATCTGGTATTGCTCAACAATGGCTGAATTTGCAGTTCTTTATTTGTTTGTATTTCAATTTCTTGACAATTGTGCGTATGGCTAACTATTAAAAATATTAATGAGATATTTTTGCCTAGTTTGTTCCCGGTCGTATTTTTTCTTTCAAAAGTCTCATCCTATTTGATTACATGAATAATAGTACACATCAAATATACAATTTTACAATAAATACACCAAATTGAAAAACAGTATACATATAAGCGTTTACCTAAAAGATTTAACTAATATGTATTTCAAATTTCTGTCTGTATAAACGACACTAAATAATCTCTTAATTGATCTCATTGCAGTTTCAAAATATAGCTATATATATAGTTTACATATAGGAGTGGGGGTTAAATAATTCATCTGTTATGTTACTTTATAATGCTTGTAGTTATTCAAATTCAAATTCAAATTCAAATTTATTTTTCAATGTAATAACCATTACATGAAACGTCAATAATATAATATAGATAAGCTATAGAATAAAATAAAATAATGACAATGTGATAGACATGTTACATATTAAAACAAACAAACAAGCAATACAAGTAAACACAGGTCACACCCAGCAACATCTACACGATCACACTAATGTCTATCCCCTCAAGCTAGTCCTCGATAGAGTAGAAGGCTTAGTTAATTAACATCTCCTTCACCACGTCCGCGAATCTGCCAGGTGGAAGGGTTTTTATATCTTCCGGTAGCTTGTTGTATAGCAGAATCCCCCAGTAAGCCCAATTGTTCTGAGTGGTCTTCAGTCTATGCAAAGGTATGCGAAGGTGATTTCTGTTTCTTGTTCCATAATTATGAACATCCTCATGTGTATCGTATTGATGCTTACGACTATGTACATATTTGAGCGCGTTTAGTATGTATACTGAAGATAATGTAAGTATTTTTAGAGTCCTGAATGCATCCCTACACGAATCCCTCTGCTTCAAAGACGCAAGCACACGTATTGCTCTCTTCTGTAATCTGAATATTCTAATGCTGTCCGTGGATTTACCCCAGAATAGTATACCGTATGAAGCCAATGAATGAAAATTTGCGTAATAGGCCAAGCGGGCTGCGCTGTCGGTTGCAAGATGTTTGATCCGTCGGATACTGTAGATTGCCGCAGTGAGTCTCTTCGACAGTTTGTGCCGACCAGTTTAGTTTATTGTCTATGTATACTCCCAGAAACTTCACATTGGCACGCGGGACGGTTGCTTTTGTTGTTAAGTCAAGATCAAGATATTAAACACTCCAAAAGCTGCTTTACTTATAACTATAAGACAGCTCAATTCGTATCCAGGTAATGTAGAAGATCATATGGTACATTAGCTGCATAGTGTCACTATATTTTATATTGATTTTTTATTTTAATTTGTTGTAACCTCTATTACACAAATTATCAAGATTATGAACATTTAAGCTAGCTAGTTTTTTCTCTCGGAATCTGTAGAACATTAGTGATCCGAAACGAGTAACTGGTATTCTAAAGGCGGATTCATCCTAAATCCGCCAGTTCATTAATTTGGGGTCGTAGTAGTGGAGCGGTGACCCAACGAGAGCGATTTCGCTTCCATGTGGTTCGCATATTGCTGTCACGTATTTTAAATGAGATTATTCAAACCAAATCTTTGTCGGTGACTGAGCGGCACCTGTGGACAGACAAATTGCGAACGGAAACCCAGGCAGCGATTTCTTCACCGTTCCTCTATTGTCACTCAGAGGCTTCGGTGGAGTCAGAGTAGCGCTAGCGAGTTTACGGCGGTAAGCTTATACACCGTCAATTCGTCGCAATCGGATTGTTCTCACTGAAGGTTGAAGTATCTCGTTTAATATCTGTGATAATAAAATGCGAGAAGCGCACCAGCGAAATCGCTATGGCCCATCCGCTGTTTTACTACCGCTAGATTGAATCGATGAAATACGACCCTAAAGACACAACAATTTATAACTGTATCTTGTTCGTCTCGCTGTAAGAAGTAGATTAGGAACACATTTTCTCCCGTCACCAGTATACAATATAAGCACGCATCAGTATACAAACTGTAATGTGCACCAACCCTCCTTTAT
>SMLS01072734.1:0-12385 GCA_004785975.1 Popillia japonica
TGTACATGAGTGTAGGTACGCAGCTACGGTGTCACCAAACACATTATTAATTTTTTTTTCGTGTTACATGTTAATAGAATTTCTTACAAATAGTAGTTTCATTTCTGATGTAAAACGATCACGTTGCCAAAAAATCAAGTTAAACAAATGATTCCTTCTGGGTGTAACACTTCTAATGCCACTGAGTATACTTGAAAAGGAGAGTCAATGCACTTAGATTACACTTCTGGGACCATCGAACAAATCAAACAGCAATTACGAAGTTAGTACTGGGAATATTGTCTGTTAGTCGTTTTGTTTTTATCTGATTTACAACTGTGGTCATATATTCTATCGCCTAAAGTTACAATGGAACAGAAAATTGTTATTCATGAGGTAGTGTGAGAGTGTGACAGGTAATTTACTGATAAAAATAATAGCTGCGCCAAGTTAAAGGCGTTTTTTAGTTGATTTAATAAAAATAATATAAACCACTCCTTTAATTTTAGATCTCTACATTGTTACATTATTTTTGCAGTGTAGACATTTTATGTTAAGAACAGACCACATACATACAGTATAACCTCTCTTAACCGGCCTCGGATCAACCGGTCCTCGGATTAACCCTCCCACAGTGGTCTAAAAGTCTAAAATGCATATTTAGCGCAAAAAAATTAATTGTGCCTAAAAACACATGAAAAACAATATTTAGGCGCGTCTCTCAGACAAATGAATGTGATAGATAGAGAGCCCTATTGCTGAAGTGCAATTGGTGACTCCGAAGTATCGATTTTATTCATATGGACAAAATCGATGACGTTGGAAAAAAAAGTACCATCAACGATGGGCGACGAAACAGACGATCGATTGAAGACATGTGTTCAAAAATTGAGTCGGAAAAAAGTCTTGCAGTTCGGTGCACTAATAAAAAACCAGTTTGTGACATCGTCGACGAAGCTCTTTGGATGTGGTTTGTTCAAGAACGTAGGAGAGGAACCCCCATCAGTGGCCCAATATTGATTGAAAAAGCATTGGTAATTCACGGTAAAATCGAGAATGCACCAGCATTCTCTGCTAGCCAGGGATGGCTTGATCGTTGGAAAAAGCGTCATGGAATTCGTTTCGCTCACATAAGCGGTGAAAAAATGTCAGCAAATGCTTCAGCTGCTTGTGAATTTAAGACAACATTTATGGAAGTGATCGACGGTGATAACCTAGTCCCTGAGCAGGTGTACAACATGGACGAAGCTGGGCTTAATTTTACGATGTTGCCAACTAAAACTTTTGTATCAAGTCGCGAAACATCATCCGCGTCAGGGTTCAAAAAAAAATAAAGAACGGATCACCGTTGGGGTTTGCTGTAATGCAGCTGGGTCTCATAAAATCCCACTTTTTGTGATAGGAAACTCAGCTAAACCACGAGCATTCAAGCACTCCAATTTATCATCTCTTCCTGTGTACTACAGGTCCCAAAAATCAGCATGGATGAACTCAAATTTGTTTGAAGAATGGTTTAACTCCGAATTCGTCCCAAAAGTGAAGGCACACTTGAAGAGCAAAAATTTACCAATGAAAGCAATCCTTCTACTCGGCAACGCTCCCCAAGTTGAGTGAGGTGGATGGCATAAAAATAATGTTTTTGCCTGCAAATGTTACTAGCTTGGTACAGCCTATGGACCAAGGAGTGATAGAGAGTTTAAAAAGACGATACAGATGTAAATTTCTTTCTGAAATTTTATTTAAGTGCGAGGATGAAAACTTGTCTCTCTTGGAAAACGTGAAAAAGATAGACATCAAGGATGTCATTTTTATGTTGGCCATTGCTTTTCAGGATATGCCTTCTTCTACCTTTGTAAAATCGTGGAGGAAGGTTTGGCCTGATATAGAAAATTTGGTCGAGAGTAACGATTCAGAGAACGAAGAAATCGATAATCAAGCCATTTTAGACGATCTGCAGTCGTTACTTGGTGGGGAGTGTGGGAACCAAATGCAGTTTGAAGACGTGGAGGAATGGATGACAAAAAGTGACAAAGGACTCGAAAACGCGGATGCGAAGACGATGGCGAAGATGCAGCCATGGAGGACTCGCAAAAAATAGGTCACGAAGAAGCAAAAAAAGCTGCAGAAATTTTACTGCAATACGTTGAGCAGCAAAAAGATTCAACGGCATTGGACGTGATAAACATACGAAAATGGAGAGACTTGGCTTTCAAAAAGTCTTTAAAAGGTACTAAACAGAAACAAATAACTGATTTTTTCAAACAATGATGTGTATGTGATTAAGTTTTCAAAGTTTATTAAAGTTCACAATGTTTAATCTTTTCATGTATCTTGTATGTACAATACATATGTTTAATAAAATAATTTGCAATAACGCCTTTTTTGCCACGATGTCACGATACCTGATGATATAGGCTCTTTTTGAATGAAAATCGATTTTTGACAGGAACCTTGGATTAACCGGCCAAACGGGTAACCGGCCACGACTCGGTCCCAACCAGACCGGTTAAAAGGGGTTCTACTGTACTTGTAATGTGAAACCGCTCTATGCATCCATGTGGACTATAGGTATCCAATCTTTTATCTATAAAATGACCAAAAATTGCAAGCATTTTGATACCAAATTTAAATTCATCAATTGTGTTGCATTAATTTCATTAATGGAAGATAAGATTTGGCAATATTTTCATAATTGCGTTTAAGCATTTCTCATTCAGTATAGTGGGGCTTGCATGTATCACTTTTGATCAAGCCATACAAATAAAAACTAACTTAACTCACTTCTCATAATTCTGTAAATGTTTCTTTATAAGAAAGTGCTATTACATGAGTTCTTTTCACTATCTACAACCACCAAAGAATTAATTATATCTTCTCCTGACTGTCATCATCACTACTCAATTCATCATCTTTTCATATTAAGAATTTGAAGGCTGTTACAAATACAGCCACGCCAAATCACTACCGGCTAATCAAAATCTTGTTGTGTATTATCCTTCTGTACTTACCATTACTTATGTTAGCTGCGAAATCAAAGGAATACAAGAAGAGACATGACAAAAGTGAGATGATGTTGTAGCCGATTTAGGACGAGGACCAATTAAACTAGAAGAAGAGTTGGCATTATCTAGGACTTTTTTAATCTAAAAACTGCAAAGTTCAGCAATATCTACTAGTTCAGTAGAAGGGGATATACATATTGTAGTGTTACAATAATTGATTTACTGTTGAACAACGAATTCTTTAAAAATTGTTTCAAAATTGTTTACTTCTATCTACCTAGATAGGTTAATTAAAAGTAAATTAATAAATAATTAATTAATTTAAAAAAAACTAGCCAACGACGTGCACAGGGAAAAATCAAAAAGCCCAGATTATAATGTGAAAATGATACTCCTCAAAATTTATTGTAAAACACATCACAAACAAACGCAATACATAATTACATTTATTTTGGCGTAACAACGATATATTTCAAGCTGAAATTACGAAAATTACCTTTTAAAATATCAAGTAGTGGAATTCAAGCGGCTGGTACCCTTGGTGAAGCAAAAAACCAAAGGGAGGACAGAGTTGTTGAGAAGTTTAAAAATTTGACAGAAGAAAACAAGTTACAACAAAGCTTGTATGAAGAGAAAATATCGTAAAAAGGCGAATAATATAGGGAAAGTGCCCAGTTAGAATCTCAAGAATCGAAATTAAAGTATACAGCAAAAAGAAAACCGGCGGGAAGAATTAGAAGATTTAAAACTACAAGGAGACAGCAAACGAAACAAACGGACAGCAGAGGGACATCGGATTACACACACACATCATTTAACTAAATTGGGAAATTGTAAGGTAAGGGAAGAGTGTGGGCAGCTTTAGTTAATGATTGTAAAACATTTAGTTCACATTATAATCTGGTTATTTTCTAACACCTATTAGTTTTTATTTGCGTCATTCGTGACACAACAATATGTATAAGTATACAGGGTGTCCGCGATATACAAAGCATGCGCTTAAGGGATGATAGCTACAACGATTTAGAAACAAAAACATATAATACACCTTGGGTCTATCTGTAAGCGTAAACGAGAAAAAAAATATTTTTAAAAAACCTTATTTGGTCAAACTGTACAAGAAAACTCATCCATATTGCTTCTTAAATAACCAAAAGACCATATAAAAAATTTAGGGTTGCAAATAACTGAAAACAACGATGAAAACGAATTATTTAATACTTTGAAATTGAAGCGTGGTGTCATTTCTCTTACACCATACTGTACACGTATTCAATACAAGCATAGATGCAAGTCAAGCATCATATGTTAATACGACCTTGAACTACATTAGACCATTGTATCGTACGAAGTCAATGGCCATACGTTTTAAAAATAAAGGTACCTTTGCGTTTTTCTAAATAATGTTATGAAAATAAAATCGATGTTATGTTGAAGTTAGAATGAAAAGGGCGTATTTAATAGCAGCCTCCGGTCGGTAAGTGAAAATTTAAGTTGAGGGAAAGTCGCATTGAATGAAAACAATGTAATTACTGCAATTATGTGGTGGCGCTTTAAGCTCTTTCGTAAAAGCTACTACAAAATTGAGTCCTTTTCTTTTATTTGTGATAAATTGGTGGTCCTAAAAAGGACCTTTTTGAGAGACAGGAGAAAATGTATTATAGGAAAGGCTCGATGTGTTGCCCATTTGCAAAAACACACGCCTGTAATCGTCGGGTAAATCCTGCACTCATCGGCTGCCGCTGTACAGTATGCGTCGAAGTTTGTGACATGAGAAATATTTTTTTTTCTCGTTTACGCTTACAGATAGACCCAAGGTGTATTATATGTTTTTGTTTCTAAATCGTTGTAGCTATCATCCCTTAAAAGCATGCTTTGTATATCGCGGACACCCTGTATACTATCTATAAGATTGCACCATCTAGGGAGCATTCGATGGTTAACAGTTTGGTCATTTCAGATGTTATTTTCTGGAACAATTTTTTCCGCGTTTGTTTTATTTGTTAAAAAACTGCTGTTGTGTTGTTATATATTTGTAATGCTACTGGATCAACCATTTGTCATTTGGCGTTCCATGACTAGTGCTTCCAAGGTTTTCAAATAAATTCCCAGAAAATATTGTACTTTTACCAAGTTGTAAATGCGATATGTGTTTCAAACACAATTTTGAGAAGCTAGTTTTAAATACCTACATACTATGAAGCATTTCACAGATCATTTATACCTAATTGTTAGGCCAAAAAAGCAGAGATTACAAACTACTTAAACATGAAAAAAAAAAAATATTTAAATATATAACTAGCTTTGATTTCAGTGAATAATTCTTACATTATTTAAAACCCCATTTTCATGCCCTTCCAATATTAGATTCATTTAGGTAAAAAATAATATTATGAACTATAATAACTCCATAGAAATCAATCATGTTCTCTTTATACCGACGTAAGTACCTCTGTAATAAATCTCTAACATAAAACGCTTTATTACCGTCTTAAAACCTTTTCGTGTGTTAGAGGCCGACATGTTAAAGGGGCATATAAATAAATTACAATACATGATGCCCATAGGCCATAGACACCTCGTAAAATTCTCACTACGAGATCTTAATTTATTGACTGGGTCGACACCCAGCTTGTCCTCCTACTACGTAACGCAAGACATCCTTTAATTACGTAGCATCTACCCTGGGAGCATTATACAGAAGATAGGGGTGCAGAAATGAGGGTCCAAACTAACTAGAGGAGGACCCCCCACCTGACGACATGACGCCGGTATGGTTATTAGAGATTCCGTGGCATACCGAGTCTGTCCTCCCACCCTTACTAGAAGCATTTTCAATCGAGGATGGTAAACAAAAGTGCGCCGACACGTTGTCGTCACGTACTAGCAGCTCCCCCTGTGCATGTGTAAAGTATTACACCGTAATAATTACTTAGGTACTAGGAATATAGTTTGTTTACTTTGTCTCGACGTGGGGTTAACCGAGCTGAGACCTGCAGAAATTTGAAGTGCTGTAGGGAATGTATTTTCAATTGCATTGCTAATTACTGATGATGTAAACCGTACTTCGTAGGCTATTTTTCCATGCCATGCCATGCCATTTTCGAGCACTTTAGCACAAGATAGGATAGATTTTGATCGATAGTAGTTCGTAACCTCTTTATACTAAATAGGTAAAGATTTTAGACACCTGCACAGATTCTTCCGTTAAGAGATTTGTTAATTAAAGCTGAAAAATGTGGTGAAATAATGTAGAAAAGACACTGAGGGCTTTGCAGAAGGTTTCATACCCGTTTGCTCAACATTTGATTTACTATTTAAACGCGAATGGTTATCCCGTATTTTGTTTTGAGATGAGGCACAAGAATCTGGTCGACAGAAAATCCATAAGAAATTGTTCAAAAGCGTCTTCATCGTTTGTTACGATTTTACAGCCAATTTTGCCATTGGTTCGCTATTTTACAAGGAAATGAGAGAGATTATGTTACTCTACAGCTGCAAAAGGAGCACCACGGAATTGAAAACATCATTTTTATGCAGGATGGAGAACCCCCGCACATTTTCCGACCAGTCAAAGAATTGTTAACGAATGTCTTGCAAGATCCTGTGTTAAGCAGATATTTCGCAAATTTATGGCCACCAAAATCATCTGATCTTAACCCAGCGGATTACTGGCTGTAGGATTATTTTAAAAGTTTAGTGTTTAGAGGACGACCAACAATGCTACAAGAATTCAAAAGACAATATTACGGAGCAAATTGGTGCAATTCACTTACAAGGAAAGGTTCTCGGGTGTCAAATTCATATCTTAATGAAACTTGGTAGGTAAGTAGAGTATGTTGAGACCTTAAAATAAAAAAAAATTGTTTGTGCTGAAACTCACTCTGAGAGGGTGAAACACCTCTTCGAAAATTCGCAGATTTCCAGTCTTCTTGATTTAATTTTTGAACGGAAGCAGATAGAACAAACATTTAAATGCAAAAGTTGTACCTATTCGAAAGGTCATTCAGTACACGTGAATGCGGTATATACAGGGCGTTACATTTAAGCGCCACCGTCTTGTTCTAAGGCTGGTTATAGTAATAATATAGAAATTAAAGCAATCATTTATTGATTTCGAAGCATATTCAATTATACAGAGTGCAAGGAAGTCGAGGCTACTGTTGAGTCGCAACAACCCACAGTTATACTATTCTTCCAATAGTATCCGCATCTGGAGAACTTGTGTCTCTACTACTGATAGTACTTAAAGAACCTGGTGGCAAGTTTGGGCCCCCAGTAGAACAAACCCTATTTCGACCAGCAAATGTTGCTATTCAAGCTTCATCTTCAGGTAAACTAACAACTTATTTACTTCACAATGGGTTTCTTAATACGTTCTTATCAGGCACTGGCCCAAAGAGTCTTATACTTTTAGACTCATGGATAGTTCACTGTCCTGAGTCTTTGAAGATGCAGGTTGCAACGAAAAAATGTTGAAGTACTGATAATACCAAAGAAAGCAACAGGGATGATTCAACCACTCGAAGTCTATGGATTTAGAATATGGAAGGGATTTATACGACGATTTTCTGACTTGGTTCTTATCTCAAATTGTGATGTTAATTTGCATTTGCAAAATAACTGCAATCATTTATAATCTTACTTTCTGAAATCAAGACCTTCCGTTTCCTCCATGTTGCTTTCAATGAGATACTTTTGCATTCATTGGATGTTCTTGGTGCGAAAACTTTCTATGTTTTAAGCGTTTTTTTGATGGCTTTCATTACTGAACTGATGCAAGTTTACTAGTAAATAATCGTCTTTCTTAATATAGAACGCATGTATGCAATATGTATTTGTTTTTTCTTTAAGTAGCATAAGGGATGAGGTATTTTACAGGTTTGAAACACTCTGTATAATTGAATACGCTCAAAATCAACGTTAATTATCATTCCATGTTACCATAACCAGCCGTAACATAAGACGGTGGCGCTTAAATGAAACACCCTGTATATACCGAATTCACGTGTACTGAAAGACCTTTCGAATAGGTACAACTTCTGCATTAAATTTTTTGTAAAGAAGATTAGAAATCTGCGAATTTTCCAAGGGGTGTTCCACCCTCCCAGAGTGAGTTTCAGCACAAACATTTTTTTTTTTATTTTCAAGTCATACTCTACTTGCCTACCAAGTTTCATTGAGACCTGAATTTCAGACTCGGAAACCTTTCCTTGTTAGAAATGTTGCTGAATGTTGTGTATAATTTGGAGGAAGAGGTGGTAATCTTACAACAAAATGGAGGTCATATCGAGCAATTGTCGTAACTGGTTTTGGGCATACGAAAGCTCATTTCTTAAGCAATCAGATTTTGTTATAAAAAATATAATAATCTAAAATATATTCCTTATTTGATGATATACTCATGCGTTTATGTTTGAAAATGTTTTTTCCTGCAGCGTAAAAAGACAAGAAAGCTGATGAAATGAAAAAATATCTTCTAGTCAAAAATAGAATAAAAAAAGAATTGGTTGGAGGCCATAGTAACCAAGGAAGACAAATATGTACAGACCAATGAGTTAAATAACTTTCAATAAATGTTTCTATACAACAAATTGAAGGACTAACGGTTTATCTGTTCTTATCAATTGTTACTAGTCATCTGCTTACTTATCCCATGTGTTTGGCAAAGGGTACACTACATGCAGCAGTTTCTATAAGCTTGGGTGTCTCGTATCCCCATTATTTTAATGGTATATTACGTTATCTTTAAGACTAACTAACTATTTTACTAGAAACAAGTTGCATAGTGTAACTTGTTTCTGTGCATTGAAAAATTACTACGAAATTGCGACTATAAGAATCTGGAATACCTGTTTCAGTCACTGCAAATATTGTTTTCATTCCTTATATGTATCACATTTCGTTTTGATACAATTTTATTTATGTTTTTATTTCATCGATTTGCCGATCTCTTTACGTGTATTTTTATTTATATTTTACGTCTCTACCCGAAAGGCAAAGTGTGTATTTTACTACGCTTTAAATTTTAAATAAAATCGCTTTCAATGCGCATACAAATATCGCGAAAATTTTTTTTTTATTACTTACGAATAATAAAAATAAAGAATAAACATAAAACTTGTACAAGCATAACATAATACACAGATAGAAGAAATATGGAGTTTCCTGTCGACTCTCAGTCTAACAAGCTACTGTTACCAAATATTGTATAAACCAGTTGATCTGTTATTCGAAGTGGGTAATACTAGGGTACTGAGAGCGTTTTGTCACCATAAAGACTCTTCTGCTTTGGCAATATAATTCTTCCCGTAGGCCTGTCTAGTCAGTGCTCCATCCGAGCAAATACCGAGTCTTAGCGAAGGCTCTAATGTTTTGGTGGAGGCGCCGGGCAAACTTGTTATTTAACGCTAAAAAGTCATTTGAACTGTCCGAATTTCTTTGACTGTCAAATTAACAAAAGTGACAAGAATATTCACCACTACTTGTCAAAAATTAAAACTAGGATGATCCAGGTTGAGTGTTGTAATGGTATAGTCGATAGGAACACAGAATAAGCCACTGAGTGTGAAAAAAAATTAACTCGACATTTCAACACGGATGTAAGCGGTTCTTTGAGGAGTATAAGTCAGGCGAGAGATGTCATAAGAAGATGGTAACCTGACGTGCCGACCACGCTAAAGGAAAAGACCTGCTGACTGAAATATCATTTTTTAGGATAGCGTTTCAGGTAGGACGTTTCGCTTCTCTTACATTTCTCTTGCATTTGCAAGTGAACCAAATAAAAACAAAAAAATATCTATATTAGCTGCTCATGGTCCATTGTTGGAATCACCCTGCTAATGAAAGTCCAATGAAACTAGATCAAACAACTAGATGCAAAATCCAATTTCACAGTACTTCTCTCTCGATTTTTTTACTTTAGTCTCTAACCTGACGCTCTCTAGTAGCCAAAGGTGGGAAGCAGCACATCAGAGGAGTACTTACTTGTTCGTGATTCCAACAACAGACCATGAGCGCCTATTATAGGCATTTTTTGGGTTTATTATTTTTAGCATTCCTCGACGTTATTTTACATGTTAGCCACTTCAGAATTTGTACATTTTGGCCTAGTTACAAACTTATAACGAGTATTTAAAAGCTTTCACAGTTTACAAACTAAACCTTTAATTTGTAAACATATACACACATAAGTTAGCTGCTAGAATTGATAAAAACAAGAGATTTTACAATTTTAATCATGTTGATTTTATTTAACGACTAGTAGAATATCTTTTCTGCTCTTCGTTTTCTTTCTTATGTTGGTCAATAACAGACGCAGATACCAAAGAATTTTACTAGACCAAAAAGTTTACAAAATAATCATAAAATCTATTTTGTATTTCGAAAGCTAGAATGCACAAAAAAACATCAAAGAACAATATTACTTTTGAAAAAATTTCCACGTCCTACAGCGTAGGAAAATGTGAAAATTGTTTGTTAAATAGAATAGAGGAGGTCCATAAAATGTACGCATGCAAGTCTAAAGCAGATTTTTTAATTAAGAATGCTGATAACGTTCTAGAGTCGCAACAAACAAACAAAACGCGGTTTTGTCGACTAGTTAAAATAAAATCCATTCGAATCTGATTCGAGTTGCAAAAATTATTCGGCATTCAAAATAAAGTGCCCCAAGAAATAGATATTATCTGAAAATAATAACAAGTCGGTCGTTTTATGCAACAATTTAGAGAAACTGGTAGCGTGGATCGCAAAAAGGATAGTGGTAGATCTACAGTAAGAATCTAAAAGAATGTTGAAGACGTTATGCAATTGGTAGAGGTTTCTAAGGTTTCTGTGCGCCATTTACAAGAAGAGTTGGATTTTTCTTATGGAACTTGCAGACGCATTCTTAAGCATGACTTACACTTACACTTTCTTCACTTACAGTTTGCAGACAACCCATGAAGTACTACCTGTAGATAAACCAAAACGATAAGAATTTTGTCAAAAATTTTGTCAACCGATTTGTTGTTAATAATGCAGGCATGAAAAAGGTTGTTCACTGATGAATCATGGTTTGATCTCTCTAGTTATGTAAATTTGGCCGTACGAGAACTAAATAGTCTTCCGAATGACATAGACATTTTTACAATGTCATATACGCAATTTACTAGCCAGCTCATGTTGTTGCATCTTACGTAAATTGGATTTTAGATTTAGTTTTGAGTTTTCTTCATTCGCATTATATATGTATATCATTTTAATTTAATTTGTTATGACTACATATTAATATTATCTGTACGATGTGTGTTATAAGTTTGTATATTTTTGCGACCTTTTTGGGAGTTTTCCCGTTGGTCAAATTAAATAAATAAATAAATAAATAAATAAAATTTGCAGAATGTGAGCGCAAATAATCCACACTTTTTTGTGGAAGCACCATTGCATCCGCAGAAAATTGGAGTTTGGGCAGTTGTTTGTCGGAGAAGGATTATTGGACCTATATTTTTTCAAGGTATGTCAATTAAAAATACAAAGTCGTTGCTGCACGACCATCAACTACAGGAAGACTATTTCCAACAAGATGGAAATCGCACACATACTACCAATGAAAATATTGGTTTTTAAGAGAAGTTTTGGGAGATTTCATATTAGTTTAAATACGGAAACAATTTAGCCACTACGTTCTTGCGATTTAACACCGTGTGACTTCTCTTTAGGGCCGTACTTAAAAGATTCTACTTTTGAAACTCCCGTTTTTGATCTCGACAGTTTTTTTTTTGATAATTTTTACCTAAAAACAAGAATAAGCATATTCTTCTCTAAAAGTAGCCGAAATAAATTCCTACTCGCGTACTACATTAGGACATTTTGTCTTTTTAGGACTCGAGCGTTTACGGAATATGTAAGTTAAGTCGATTTTCGCCTACGCACACAAAAAAAAACAGGACCTCTCTCCTGAGGTCAAACTATTTAGATGTGTGTTACGCTCGAGGTTCGCTGTCGTCGTATCCGTAAAACTGCGTTCCTTCCGGAGATTTCTATGTAAATAAAATGGAAATACCCCGCGGGAGCTGCGGCAAGACCGTTACGCAATCCTGAGCGTTCGTTGTGAATTCAACTATCAGGAAAGGAACCAGTTTTTTTCGTCGGGCGGTGGCATATGTGTATGCCATGTTCGAAATAACGTGATATAAGTACCAACCGGTCGTGTGGTGGTCTTATAAATATTGGTTAAATGGAGTGTGATAATGGTCGCTGAAAATGCTAATGTATTCGAGGGTAGTTGATCTTTTACGTTGATTTTAATTCGTGAACGTAATCAAGAGAGAATATCTTACTATTTAGAATAAAGGAAAGATTTATATTCTATATTTCTCACACGGATAACAGAACAAAAAAGATTTAATTTAACTCACAAC
>SMLS01072736.1:0-36337 GCA_004785975.1 Popillia japonica
TTTTTTGTATTTAAATTTGTGCGGTAAGTACATGCAAGCGTCATTAAAAAAATAGAACAGCAACAAATGTAGTAATAAATAATATTTTATTTATTGAAAGATACATGCAATGAAATTATGTCTATTTTCTATTGTTGATCCTTAAAATTGCACTATACTTTAATTCCAGACTTAACTAGTCTATCAAAAGTATTACAACACTATAGCACTTATTGAACATATCATTTATTTTAAAATTACAACATTTCTACAAAATGCTCATCATTCACCGATCTTTTAAGGATGTAATGGAGTCTCTACAAAAACATGAGTTTTCTGCAGACCAAATTCTATTATTCTGCGAATTTACATATCCGCAAAGGTGAAACCATGCTTCATCGCTGAAGAAAGTAGTATTCAAGATATCGTCATTATTTAAAATTTCATTAAACCATTCACAATATTGGATACAACGAGACAGATCTGTAAGTAATAATTCATGCGTCACAATTATCTTGTATGGATGTAAATGAAGAATCTTTGACAAGATTTTCGAGTAATGTATTTATAAGCAATGCTATTATTATATACAACTATAACATTTATTACATTTATTTAACTAACTATTTTACGCTAATACTACATCAAAATTATCTAGATCTTCCTAAGCTTAAAGATAAGGATTAATAGAATTCTTGTTTAGCGTATTCTAACAGACTTCTCTTAAAGTTATATAAATTATCACAATATTTTATACTTTGAGGCAATGCATTAAACAACCTGAAACCATTCACAAAAACGTTCCTCGATGTTTGAACCCTGCTAGATCTCTCTATATAGAGGTTTTTAACATTTCTTGTGTTATGTTCATGTATATCTTGAACAACCGATATTCGGTCACTTAAATAAGATGGTAACATCCATTTTATCATTTTAAAAATAAAGATCATGGTTTTGTAGACTATATATTGTTTAACATTAAACAGATTCAACACATCGAGCATAAGTTTGATCGGTGTATACTTATTGCACTTTAATATAATTCTATTACAACAGTAATAAAGTATACGAAGATAAATTTTTACTTATTCCATTTAGGAGGAAAACTTTCTTAGATATCTTATTTAATAAATATTGCACATGTGACTTAAAGTTAATGTAAGAATTTATCATCACACCCAAATACTTCATATTATCAACCCTTTCCAATTTACCTATATTGATTAATGTATAAATTTATACTATTAAAATCTATAGCTGCTACCTGAAATTTTTACCCAATCACCATATATTTAGTTTTATCTAGATTAATCGCTATATTATTATCATATAGCCACTGGTATAATTTACTTAAGTTATTATTTAATTGTTCTACCATATCGTAAACATTTTTACCAGTAACATAAACCGTAGTGTCGTCAGCAAACATACGGATCTCACAGTTGTCAACACATTTCACCATATCATTAATATATAGTACAAACAAAGGCGGTCCCAGTTCCCTGTGGTACACCATACTGATTGCTAACCTCATCAGATACCACACTTCTAAACTTTATAGTTTGTGTTCTATCTGAGAGATAAGTTTCAAACCATTTCAGGGCACTACGCGATAAACCAATTTTATTTAGTTTACACAACAGCAAGTTTCTGTAAATAGTCTCAAACACACGTTTAAAGTCTAAAATACAGTCAATACCACATTTCCTTTATCAATCTCTTTGGCCCATTTATCACATACGTCCATTATTACGGATTCACAAGAATGTTTCTTCCTGAATCATGATTGATTAGGTTCAAGTATGTTGTTTTTATCACAGTATTCAATTACTTATTCTTTCACACACAATTCTAAAACTTTTTCATAGGGCGCTACAGAATTAATAAGTCTGAATTCACTACACTTTTTTGCTTTTGAAACCTTAGATACCGGTGATATAACAGTCCTCTTGCAATCTTCAGGAAATATACCCTTTTTCATGTAGGTATTTATTACATCCAAGAGTCTCTCTCCAATCACTTCGCATGCGTCTATTAAGATACTTGTTGATATTCCATCACCAATATCAACAGAACTCTTTAAATTCCCCAAGATATTTTTTAACATTGGCAATTTGGATGGGAATAACCCCTTATTCCCTCAACATTGCGTATTTCCGAACGAAAATATGCCTCAACAATAAATTTGTTGTGCACCATTATTACCCTAAAAGCGTATATTAGTAGCAGTACAAATCTACTGTGATTTCTTTATCGCTTACCAATAGCAAAAAAGTGGTAATAAAAAAGCCTTTCTTGTAAGTAATACGAAAGTAAAATAATAAACTAAATAGACGAAAATGAAAATGCAGAAGATCAAAATAAACAGAGGAACGCTACTGATTATTTACGGTATAGCTTAAAACAAAAAACATAAAAAACGGTTTAGAAAAATATGAAATTAAGTCTTATGAATATCGTTGTCAATGCAAAAAATACAATAAGAGAAGAGAGTAATTTTGGTGGTATGCGTTCTTCTTGTGGTTGGTTCTTCAGTGTGATGCAATGGGGCGTAAATTCCTAAAATCTTCGTATATGAGCGACAGATTATCCATTTTTTTTAAGAAAAACTGGCTTGCATCCTGTAAAAGTAGAGATTATGTGTATCGCCTCGCGTAGAAGCATTATTGACCCATTTATGTAGAAATTCTAAAGGGTAAATTATATTATAATATCTGGGAAATTTTCTTAAACCAATTGCACAATGACAAATTACCGTTCGAATTGTTTCAGTAAGATTCTATACGACTATATGTACAGTGTCCGTGCGACAGTACTTACGTGAATATGTTGACGACAGAGCTGTTGATTGCCATCCACCCAAATCGCATGCGTTAACTCTGCTAGTTACCTACTTCTCGTTTCCATATCTAACGTACCTTTTCTGCATATCATAAACGATTTATGCCAATTAGCAGATATGCGTTTCCTCCAAGATGATTTTGAGAACAAGAAACAGCAGATTCATTTAGGTCTGAACGTGAGGAATAGCATTTTCAACAATTATAAATTTTTCTAAATAAAATCTTTAGTCAATTCAACTTCTGCAAACGGAACATTTTGCTGTAAATTATTAATTCGCGAAACATGTTTTAGAAACCACAGCTTCCAACCCCTTGGAACATTTTACAATATCGGGAACTTTTGATTTATATGACGATAATCTGAGTTGGTTTGAATAATTACTCTTCAATTTGTTATAGTATTTTAACTATACTCCACGACCGTACGAAATACAAGCATTCAAGCGTTTAAAAACGATTTGAAGTTTTTTTTATTGATGGCGATTGTTTAAAAATTATATGTATATACGTCTTCATCCATTAAATAACTCCCAATTAGGAAGGACTATAAACATTACAGCGTAAGTAAAACCAATAATAATATCGATTTTGAAAATTGTGGCATTACGTCGGATGCTAATGTCTTCCACTGGCATAGTCACAAGATAATTAAACTTTCGATTGTATGTTTATAATCTGATTCTCTTAAATTTTATTTTAGCACCCAGTACACAATACATCAGTCCACCTACTCTATTCATTATAGAAATATTACAACATCCGACTATAACTGTATATTACCTATATGTGGAATCTACCTATGTATATGATGTTTCCATATACTGATCGTCAATCTCTACGTCGCCAGTTGCCTTCAAAATACCACCACTTCGACAGTCTTACGGTTAAACTAGATGAGGAGAACGCAAAGTTGCCAGACAAGTTACAAGAGAGCGTATAATATCGCTACAGGCCGACCAGTGCAGCGCGGATCGCGTAATACTTTCGTTCACCTCCTCGTGCGCTTCCAAGTGCGTTTTCGTTGTGGAAATATATACGGTTGGCAGCCATGCTACTATATATTTCCCAATATCAATAAATTCGTATGAAAAAGAGAATTTTTCAGTGTATAATTATACTATATGCGCGAAAGTAAAAGTGACAAGGTTAATTACGTAGTCTGTTACAGAAACATTTAAGCAAATATGGTCCTATAATACACAACTGTCACAAGAATAACTTTAATAATCACAGAACTTAAACAATTCTATAAAAATGATAAATATTATAATTGTGGATTCGTACATAAATTGCCAGAATCACACTTCATTCCCAGTTTACGGTTTAACACATTCTTGACACCGCTATCTTTTACCTCTTATAAAAGTGCGAAACTATGGATAGTATCTGTGATATTTTGTTTAAAATTTTAAGTTAATGGCTGTGTAATATATTCTTTATAATAAGTGCGAATTAAGTGATTGTTGGTTTTTTCTTCTATAAGTCAATATTTCAATTGTATTCGATTATGAATTTGTGGAAAAAGAAAAACAGGGATAATCATAGCAGTAGCAGGCAACAGCCTTCAAGAAATATGTTTTGCAGATTGTGGGTAAGTCAACGATATACTCTTTATAATGCCATAATCATGACAGATAATTATTATAAGAATTGCTGTCATTCACATATTCTTCAATTGTTAACGTTAGTTATAGATTATTACAATTTTTTTTTCTTCATTATGATTCGCCGCTCACTAGGCATAAGAATTCTTGCCACAACTGTAAGCTACATACATATGTACATATATAGAATATAATCTATTACAATTCTTTAACATAATTCATACTAAATGATTCATTTGTAAATTCGAGTCTACTGTTTATCTTGTGATATACGTTTCCTTGGAATATTATGTATATGTACATATATAATACATACATTTATATATATAATGTTTTTGCTTAAAAAGTTAGTGAAGATCGAAAAAACAAATTTGCAGTTCAAACTGTTATAGGTACTAATGCGAGTGGTCTCATTAACTTGCTGATTAGCTCGATAATTTTGGTATTTAAGTAAACTAATTCATATTTGTTATTAATATACATATATATACCAATATCTTTCTCCATAAGATATTTTTATTATATTCAATTTGATGTACCGCAGTGCAAGAAAATTTAACATTTATCAATGAATGAACAGAATCAATTAAGACTTAACAAGCTTTGTATTTACCTCTGCTGTGTACTCTGTGTAGTATATATAAATATTTTCTTATCTTTAATGAATTAACAAACAAATATGATACCTCATACCTAAAGTAACTAGAAACAGTATTTACGAACGTATGTTAGTCAACAAAGAAGAGCTGATATTTAATGCTTGTTATTGCCGTGATATTCATACAATTTATGAATATAACAACCAATAATCAGAATTTTTACTCGCTTTAATAACATGTGTATGACATAAGGAACTTTTCACGATCACTCACTTAAAAACGTTAAAATTTTATTTATCGAAAATTGAATTGCAGTTCTTTAACTCATAACTCAATAATATTGATGCACATTTGCGCTGACCATAGACTTAGAGAAAGCCCTTGATAGTATTAGAAGAAAAGAAGTATGGAATAGTCTCAAAAGAAGAGGAGTAAATGAGAAACTGAGGAAAGCCATAGCGACCATATATCAGAAGACAAGAAATTACGTAAGAACGGGTAACATGAAGTCAGACGAATTTATAACGAGGGAAGGATTAAGACAAGGAGGAATATTAAGCCCGGTACTTTTCAATGTAATACTTGACGATGTCCTAAAGGAAATTAAAAGGAGTACTAAAAAACTGCAAGTAGGGTACAGGAACATGCAGGTAGTGGAATTAGCAGAGAGTGTCTTCGCGGACGACTTGTTAGTATATGCAACGAACGAAAAAGACTTGCAGATAAACTTAAACCATTGGAACACAGCGCTAAGACAAAGAAATTTGAAAATAAACACAGATAAGACCAAAGTTATGGCAATAGGGAGAAACGATCCAAAAGTAAAAACAGAAATAGATGGAAGAGAAATAGAACAAATACACACATTTAAGTATTTAGGTGTCAACATACATAAAGATGGAAAAGAAGACATGGAAATAAACAGTAGAATAGAAAATACGACGAAGCTTTACTATGCTTCAGCACATTCATAAGAAACAAGAAAATATCGAAAAATACGAAAATAACTGTTTATAACACAGTGTTTAAGCCAACTCTAACATATGGATGTGAAAGCTGGATACTGAATAATAAAACAAGGAGCAGAATACAGGCTATAGAAATGAAATATCTGAGAGCGGTGAAAGGAGTTACTCGAAAAGACAAGATCAGAAACGAGGTGATAAGGCAGGAATTAAATGTAGAGCCCATTTTGGACACAATAAGGAAACAGCAATTAAGATGGTTTGGACATGTAATACGCATGGGAGAAGAGCGACAGTCAAAGAAGGTATGGCTAGCGAAAACAACAAAGAAGAGATCGCGAGGAAGACCACGGAAGTCATGGGACAGTTCAATAGCAGAGAGCCTAAAGGAACGAGGAGTGCAATGGAAAGAAGGGATACGGATGGCAAAGAACAAAAAAGTTTGGGCAACATTTGTTCATCAGTGATCTGTTTTTGACTGAATTCAGTATTTATCTTAACACCCTACGGGTAAATAAGATTATCGATTATATATATATATTTGCGCTGACCACCGCTTTGTATTTTTATATACATATTTATTGTGCGAGCATCGAAGGTGTTTTTTACTTTCACGATTTTAAACGGAAGGCGACTTGACTATATTCATATGTACACTCATGGAAAGTAAATATTGGACAGTTTCCATATAACATAAGTGTACATGTCGTTTGCATTTTATCTAAATCAGAAACTTATGCCACACTATAATTGACCCGTAGCAACTAAGTTGCTACATTATACCATCTTGGTCGTCTAAATAAGTTATCGTATCAACAACTTCTGAAAGCAGTAGCTTTTTATGGGAGATATGTGTATTGATTGTGAACGCAACATATACAAATATTGTACACGCTGTTTAAAAATGAATAAGTTGAATCAGTTAGTTATTGTTTTCTAAGTTTGATTCCTTTCATGTTCTTCGTATTCCTCATTCAAGTATATTTAGCAAGTTTCTTTCTACGACTTCTCTATGAACTTTCGTGTAAAGATTTCTAAAACCCAAAATGTTTGTTGCTCATATCGCATTCAAGTTTTCATTCAGTTCTCATACTATTGAGCATGTAAATCCCAAAAATATTGAAAGAATAAGCATTCACTTTATAATCGCATTTCGTAATTAGTTGAAGCATTTGACACATTGGAAAATGAATATAAATTCATTTTAACTAGAGTCCAATGACATGGATGAAAAAATCACTTGTATACTTTGTCTGTAACTTTATTTTACGTTATTTATATGAATATATTGGTTTTGTTTACATAATTATAAATGTTAAAAATATTTATGTGTAGATAATTCCAATTTATTACAACTTAGGTACAACAAAAAGCAATTTTTTCAACTATTCATGTATGATTGCCTAACAGCGATTCTCTGTTTATCATTTTAGATTCTATAACTATTAAAAATACAAGAAAAAATTATACAATGAATAGTATTATTTTAGAAATTTCTATTAATTATGTGGCAATCACTGCATGTAAATGGTTATTATTATTATTTTATTTGCCAAAGCAGCAATTACGAATCGTTAAACATGTATTAACGTATGCACAAATACTTTCCCTGGTTACTATACTATTGGTATTAGAGTCGCTTTCAGGCAATAATTTGTTAAAATATTCAATTTTTTTTAGAAGAATATATAATGTACATATGTATGTATGTACATTATATACGTATATACATATATGTACTTATGATAGCACAATTTTAGTATTTTACTCTTACAGACAGCGATCAATATGTAATTATATAAAAGACACGATTAGTCAAAATTGTTGTTAATTGTTTCATAAATATGTAAATGTGCTAATTATGCGTTGCAAATGAATTAGAACGGAGTTTTCACACATGTTTTTAAATATTACGTAGCTTGAAATTGTTTGTTGTTATTGTTGTAATACTATATGCACGTAACTTTCAAAATACGATTATTACGTAAATCTAAATAGATCTTCACCTAATTTAATTCAATTTAATTTGTACCATTAGAAAGTCTTACGTTAATTTCATAATTTATTGGTACAATTAATTAATATGAACAAAAAGAAATTTTAAAATAGTATTACTATTTTAAATCTTTACTTATTTATTATATTAATTATTTATATTTATTATATTAATTCTCTATTTTTAGATTAGTTGTGATTGATTGCGGCTATTATTTCAGATTAATTGTTCCGAAGAAAAGATACTAGCAAAAGTTTTTTTAGTACAAGTTATCAGTTAGAAAGCATAAGAAACTCAGTACTTTGCCTATTCTATACATACAACATATACATTTTTGAATTACTACCTGCCTAACTTATAATTATTAAGGTTACATATGTATTCTACCATATTAACTGCAATTAAAAAGATTAAACGTTTTTTTATTAAAGCGCTAAACCAAATCTCCTCCTATACTTGATATATTAGACATACCATTGATGACCGCTAAATACGGTTTGTTCAATCAAATTCTTAATATCTTAAATTACTCTGCGCCATTATGAATATGGGTTTTAACTACATTCTCTGCGTTTTACAACGCGATTTAATCATTTCAAATTAATCTCATTTGATGTTTGACGATAAACTATTCGCAAATTGTTGGCTACAGTTGGCTATTATGTACCTACTTATTGACTTTTGTTTACACCATATATGTACTGTCAGAGCGAGGGCTAAATTATTGTACAAGAAAATGTCATTCATTTACTATACAACCAAATATAAAAGTGATACTGTGACTTATAACGTGTGTTATTGATAGTGACAGCTAAGAACATAATCAAAAGTAATAAACTAGAATAGATCGACTACACAAGGGTTCAAAATACTAGTAAACCCATACTACTAGGCATGTACGTTTTGCTCGTGTCGAAGATATACAATATGCCTCACTCTAGACGGCACCACCTCAGTATTTTGTTAATACATATGTGTATTATCGATTTAAAACAATTCTTATTTCTGATTATACCTCTTAATAAAATGTAATTTTCGGGCATACATATGACTTTCCCGATCACAGTAAAACGTTAGCTTACTATGGTTTAAAATAAACAGCAAAACTGAAGAAGGCATACATATTACGTTTGTTATAATAATATGTATATAATTTGTTAAATCTGTTAATAAAAGTTGGTCAGAATCTTTTAAATAAGCTAAATCCATCATTTTATAAAAAACAAAACATCTTAAAAATTTTTCTCAAAGTCCTAATAATTCAAAAAATAATCTCACAAGTTGCCATGATTTCAATTTTATTCGATAGAATAATAAAAGCGATGCTTATTGGCTTAAATAACAGTATTTTCAACTAAATCACTATTAGCACTTATGTATGTATTTTTCAATTCGACCGCTATTATCCTGACTTAGAAAGAAAAAGATTTCTTGTTTAAAAAAATGGATTTAATTTATTAGCAACTTTTATTAACAGGTTTTTTTATAAGGTAATCCCTAATACGACTTCGTCAGTTTTGCTGTTTATTTTAAATCGTAGTAAACACGCGTTTTACTGTAATTGGGGAAGTAGCATTTGATAAAAATATATTTTTTTAACCGACAATATATTAACAGTTTTCTTGTTTCTATAAATAAATGTACCTACAGTTAAGGAAAAAAGTATTCGTACATCAAGCTCTCCAGATATGATTTTGAAATATCTTTTTGTTAAATACAATTTTATAAGATTATTGTGTTGTAATATGTAGTAAATGAAACACACTTCCAGAGCATACGTGTATGTATACATACAATATTCACTTCAAATGCTACTAAAAAAATTAAAATGAAACCGGCCTAACAAAACTACTACTGGATGTACGAATACTTTTTTCTTTACTGTATATACCGATATTTATAAAAATCAGCAAAGTATTTCACAAGGAAGTAGAATCTAAAATACCTACGAAAACGAAATTCTGAAGTTTAAGTCAAGATTTGTGAAAAAAATAACCAACTTTTGCCATTAAAGGGCCTAATTTTTATCCATTTGCCCGTTTTCCATCTTCATTTGTCTTTGCACAGCGCAACAAAGTATATATTTTGTCATTAATTCTAAACTTATTTTGCTGATACTTCTTGCGACCACTTCTCGGTCAATTATAACGCTTTTAATTCGATTAAAGATCAGTTTATTCCAGAACCTTTACAATTTATTAGGATTTTTTTACACAACTTCTTGAGTGGAATAAAATTGACATTTAATTCGTGTACATTCATAAACAACTAGCCATGCCTAGCAATAAAACGAGAAAATGTCTTTTACTAAAGCAACAAACATCAACAAATTTAAATCTACATTATACAATAAACAGAGTATGTATTACTCATATATTCATAGTAACTATGAATATCAACTGTTGATATTTGAGTGAGTCAATAACCACAACGACAAATGTATGAAAGAGAATTGTGATAAGATATGAATTTCTGTAACCATGATTATTTTTCTTGTGGAAATTCAAGTTATAAAGAGGAATGAACAGCTAAGCGTTAAATGACAAGAAAACATACATATAAATGTATACCGCAACGTAATTTTATCTTTAAATATACATAATATGTACATATTTTTATATAGAACATAAAATGTATGTAGGTATGTTTATATGTATGTATATATGTAATATCTTCTATCCGTTTATACAATAGTGATAAAATACGAACAGATATATTAACATGAAATACATAGTGGATTCATTTTGCAAACAATTGTAAAAAAAAAACTGTAAAGCTCTCAATTTTGCTTCATCCAATTTTCTGCTTATGTAAGTTATACGGTAAGTTATACCTAGTCAACATATGGATGGAATGCGTTCGTAAAGGTTTCAATTACATTGTTTTCGCAAGTTACCTACTCTGTACGGCTTCCAATTCTTTGACGCTAGCTTTTACATTCACAGTATCCATTTCATTTGGCACGTATGTTTCACTTGTAACGATATTAAATACTAGATAATCATAGTTAATTTCATCAATGTAACATATATAAGCAACATATTATTATGAAAAATATTCGGTTGGTTGAGGATTTAATTTCTTAAATTTGTTGTATTTAGGTACTTATTACTTTTTAGTGAGTACCTACATATATATATTTTCTTATATTCATGTTATTCGACCAATGCAAATTTATGGAATATACAGAAACTAATGAAATGATGTACGGCATATAAGTACCTTGCAGCTAATGGTATGGCTGTCAGAAAGTTGTCGGAATGCCTTTCAAGAACATTGGACCAATATCCCCCACACAGTTTACGAAAAATTTGTCAATCGCTTGCCCAGAATTGTTCAAGCAGTTCTTCGTGCAAAAAAAATCGAACAGAAAGTGGTCATTATTGTTTTTATTACTGTATATATGTACATACATATACTTACATATATTGTTACAATTGATTTTGTATTTGCTTTGTATGTCACAAATACATTATAATATTTGTAGCGTTTTTAATATTTTTTTTATTCTAATTTAACTTCAATATCCCATGAGTTATGATATAATACCCCACAGCCAAATAACTATGAACTATACATATACAGCTGTGGCCATATGTATTTGCCACCTTCCGCATACACGAGTTTTACGAATATTATTGTATTTCTGAGAAATATGCTAAAATACAGATTTAAATAAGTATTGGCGAATGACGGTTAGTGGTTTATTGTATGCTATTGGTAAATTACAAGGTAAATGTAAAATGTTATTTTAAAAAATTTCTAGAGATAGTAACATGTAAGTTGTGAGTGCAAGAGAAAAGATATTATGCCTGTGATTTTTTTATTCAGTGCAATATTATATAGACGCAAAGAATGGCTAAAACTCGCGAATTAAGGCAAGTAGAATGAGGGTGGATTGTCGCAAAAGTTCAAAGAATGTCAGTGTCTTTTATTTGCGGATTTATGGAGGCATTAAAGCTCATATAGGATCCACCAAATAGTAGTATATGTTGTGTATACACATAACCAGCAAAAAATGTTTGTAGTTATGTTTGATAAACATTTAAGTTTTAATTGATATTATTCGGTATGTAGTTTGCGGTTCTTTCTTTCTTAGTAAGAAATGATTAATGCGCCAATCATAACAGAACATCATACAGTTTTCAACTACTAACACTTTAATAATATACATATATGTAAATATTTCCAATTAAAAACAATCTTATTAGATTATACTCGTCCATCAGAATTGTAAATACCACAAGATTACGCTTTTCAGTTTAGCGAGGTTTAACTACATATACATACATACATATAATGAAAGTAGACATTCCCAACTATTCAATAGTAGGTAGTTATTTAATTGAGGATATGGTTTAGTTTACCTTAATTTAACCACTCCTGTTCGACCCTAACTTAATTAAACTACTCAATATTTGATAGATAATTCTAATCGGACAATTAAAAAAGCGTCACATTAAAGATAGGAGAATTGTTGGACCACGTAATTTTCAGTGATGATAACAAATTTAATTTTGATGCGGGGATGTATTCAATTACTACTGACACGATCTAAGAAAGAAGAGAAAAGTTTTGTCTCGTCGTGCTTTGGACGGTATTTAAGAAGTGCTAAAAGTGAGACGTGGGTAAGCGTCGTGGATGTGTGAATGAATGCCCAAAAATATCAAGATTTTTTTAGAATAACACCTTCTATCTTTTATCACGATATCCACTGACGATGACGTCATATTTCAACAAAATAACGGCGTCATACATACGGCAGCTTTATCTAAAACATTTTTTGAAGATCATGGGATTAAGCTTTTGAAATGCCCCACTAATTCCATCGGCGGTACAATTCTGTTAACAATTGTCGAGACTTTTATCTGCTGACACAGACGATGCGCGCGACGTTAAAATTTTCAAAGACTAAATGCCGTAGAATACCTCTTACTAAGTGACCAATCGTTTGTTTAAATTCTTTTTTATTTATTGGAATCATAAGTTAATAAAGAGTTTTATAGTATAATTGCTGTAAAAAGTTATTATCTACAAATATATTTCGTTGGTATTGAGTGCAACTTAAATTTATAGGAAAATAAGAAATAACCTATATTTTATTCAGAGCACTGTATGACATGGAAAGCTGTTGTCAACTATGTCTTACAAATACTGATAAGTTTGAATCTTCAGAAAATATGGTTCAACAGATAGTGAATTTTTCGAACGTCAAAGCGCCTCACATGTTGTATAATTTAACCATATTTCTATACAAGTAACTGAAGAAGTAGAGTAGTTTTAAATAAACACCTGCAGTATTACTGCTACATTCACTTTACTATTGCTACATAAATCTACACAGTTAAGTTAATTCATTTGTAACAGTAAAATTACATGAATAAGACTAAATTACAGTGGAATTTAGATTTACGGAAATTTACTATTTTATTATAAACGGAGAAATCCGAGTGAAATCATTACACTTATGTAAAATTACTCTTTTTGGCATTAGTTACAGGTGGGAGATTATTTTAATCGAAGAAGAAGTACATACATATATGTGTTATATGCTTATTGGAAGTATGTATATATAATAATAAGCTTTATATACAGATAGTTTCTTACAGAAAGCACAATTTAATATAAAATAAAATCTCATTTAAATTGTGTCTTATTCAATGAATAAATACATACATATTGTAGCAAAACCTGTTAATTATACGTTTTTCTTACATAATACTTTATCACTTATATGTATAACTGTATTAATTTATAAGTTTTATAAATGTGCACGGTAATCTTACATAACTACTCAGATAGTAACCATATACATTAAAATTATCACATATCAATGGCTATTAACTATTGAATTCCATGAAAGTAACTGTATAGAAAATCGAAGTATGCTTATTTGTATGCACAATCTTCCGCTTACTTTAGACGGGAATCAAGTTTATCAGATCAGACACTTACAGAACAAGTGCTGATGTTATTGTAAAGAAGAGAAATATATGTATGTATAAATTGAGTGCCAATCTATATGCATAGTTTGTAACCAATAGTGTCGTTTACAAATGATTAAAACATGCAATGATAGATACGTGCTAATTTTTTCAATAAACTTCATAAAAGAAATGGAAAATTCAATCTAGTTTCAATATTCCTAATCTCTCGAACAGAATGTTTGTGAAGTTTAATAATTGCTTATTTTACGATAATCATTCACCCCTAAATTTTTTATTGATTATTATACTTACCTAAATATTTTGATTAATTCAAAACAGATATCCTGGTCACTCTCCTTTTCAGATTCAAATCATCTTTTTTTATTGCAACTACGAGGGGGTATTTTTATGTTATCTACCTAGCCATGAAACAAAAGAGTGACGATCTCGAACAAATTATAGAAAAATTGCTGTCACTGTTCGAAGTACATGTGCTAAGTTGTGTTTAGTTTGTGATGTTTATAGAGATTTGAGACGGTTTATTTCTCGATAAAATGAGTGATACTAAGGTTGAACATCGCTTAAGGTTGAAATAAAGCTCCTGACAAAAGAAGGCAATGGTCCAAAAGCAATTCATGAAAGAATGGTTGCTGTACATGGGGAAGATACACCATCTTATTTCCAGGTAAAATATAGATCTAAACTCTTTCGATGGGGCCGACAATCAATCAACGATGTCCGGGTGACCGGTTGAACCTCGTACTGAAGACGTTGTACGAAAAGTCCAAAATTTGGTACTGAAAGATCGGCGTGTAAAGATCTCTGTCATTGCCAATGAAGTCTGTATATCCGAAGCAAGTGTCCCTAAAATTTTGCATGACGATTTAGGTATGAACAAAAACTGTACAGAAAAGAAGTTTCTCAAGAAAATTTGACCAAGTTGGAGAGGGACAAAACATTTTTGTGACGAATTATCCCGGAGATGAGACTTGGGTATATTACTAGGACCCTCCTACTAAGCAAGAATCCATGCAGTGGGTTCATAAGGGCTCTCCGCCACCAAAAAAGGCAAAGACACAATTTTCTGGGAAAAAAAACTGATGGATTTGTGTGTGTTCGCTTTGTTTTAATTTGCATTTTACTTGACTTCGGGTAACAACCATCTGGAAAAATAAATACATGGATGCCGATTTTGAACTGGCGATGGTGGATTTTTTGATAGATAATTCGCTTGGTAACAATACAAAAATTGTTTTCATTGGGTTCTTCGAAGATTTGCGTACAAACTGTACAATGCTTGTTGCTGTTTCATCTTCACGACTAAAACTGGTTTGGATTTTAAACCTGTGGTCAATTTGTTGAAACGTTGTGCGAAGTGTAATATGCCTAAAACGATATCTTTTTATTAGCATCACACAAATTTTAACCACGTTTTATTCTACAGAAATATGTGTTGGCATATTCTGCTGAGGCAAATTTGTCTATTTCAAAACTAAACTTTGCTTACTCATTGATGAGTGACGAAACTGTCAATTTATAATTATAAGATGCACTTTGCCGGGGTCAGCTCTAGACGATAAGCATACCGGCTTTCAACGCTAGCAGTTAAAATTCCAATTACGACTGGTAATTAGTAGTTACATAGTAGGAAATTAAACCGCAGGCTCAGTGCACGCAATATTGTATATAGTACTGATCTGCTGAAAGTTGGAACACTTTCAGCTACCCGAAATTCTGACTGACTGATCATGTTCAATTGAATGGAAATTTCCATGTCTCTAGATCCCGCTCGTATGTGTAATGGTAATACTTAATCACAATAATATATCCATTTTAACACTGCGTTAAATAACAATACAATTACCCATATTTGGCAAAACCAAACCTAATTCAAATGTCAAAATTCCATATTACAAAAACGTTTGCATATCGAAGCAAGTGTATTAGAATCATTACAATTTATTTCTTGTATTTGTCGCTACTGTCACTCAACAAACTGTGTAAAGTTTCTTTTACACCACACGTTCCATGTGTTAGTTTTTTGTGCTAGAAGAAACCTATACTCTCAGATCTACATCAGCGCTGCTGCGACGTAATCAACTGGCGTTAACGGTACCTTCCTAGCATAGTTTGGAGAAACGTTAGATTGCCAATCGGTCAAATTTAATTTAATGGACGTAACTGCCTAAACCCCTTTATTTGCCATGTACTGTTTTTATTCCTATTTGTCTAGTTTAATATTATTTTAAATAGACATTATTTTGAGAAATTGAAGCACTCGTAATTCTGAATAACATGATGAAACATAAAACATTAACAACTCAACTAGTTCAGCTTTATTATACATTGTTGTTTGTAAAATCATGGAATTACGTAATGGTTGGTTAGAGATATATTTTAATTTATGCATACCTGCTCTAAGTGAACGAGATTAGCGATAAAGAAAAAACAGTCGTTTGCAATTCAACATTAGGTAATCGAAGGTCCACTAAGAAATTTTAAGTACATGTGCATATTTATAAAGCTATGCATTTTGTTTTTTCAAAATAACTGCTCTCTTTATTCTCTAATAAATACGTAGCCATAAATTGTAGTACTAGATCACGTTCCATTGCACTCAATTTGTATAGATCCGTAGTGCAACGACCACCTTTGCGTTGTAATAATTGTGATAATACCCGCACAAACAGTTATAATTACACCAAGGCAACAAAACGGTTTATGAAACACTTATTCATTGAGGCATTAGCATCATTAGAAAGAGTTGCCATAAACAGTATGAAATAAATTGAAGAAAAGACTGCAGTCTCAGGTATACTTCCGCAGTGGTTTTAGCATATCATGGTATTCATGGCAATAAAATAATATATTCAGAAATCGTCTAACAACGTTGAACATCTGCTGATGAAATGTAGGCATAATTCCAATAATCTTTGAAACTACATAATGAATTCATAAAGTAACAACTAAGCGTAACTGGCCGCTGCGCTGGTATCATTTGCTCACTCAAATTTTATCTAGATCAATGTACCCATAGTTATAGTTATATGTAGTTATACATATATTTCTTGAACACATTAGCGTAGTAGTGTTAAAAAAATCAATTACAATGATTTGAAATTTGTCATCCGCTATCGGCCAAACTCGCGCGATACAGCAATGAATATTTTTGTCGACAACTAGATAGCAATTTTCATATAGATTTGCACGTCCTATTCTTTGAGAATTTCAAGCGATGCTAGCAGCACATAAAATAAGTCATTAACAATTGGGATCGTTATTCTGAAGCCAAAAGCAGTTTCTATAGATGATACTTGCACGAATAGGTTCTAGTCCGATTGGAATATATGTATCTAACCCGCATCTCCTTCAGCTCCTCCGTTGTAATATAGAAATTCTAGATTACCAACTCCTTGATATTTTATCGTACACCAAAATTACGTTTTAGTCACCACATACCGTCTGTCTTAGAGTATATAAATAAGATTCTGATAATAGAAGCGTTTCTAATGGCGCCACTTATAGGTAGCTAGAGGCGTTCGAATGATACCTCCTTTGCCGACTTCTAGTAAAACTTTCATAACACTTGGTTTATTGGAAGCGGAGTTATAACGTCTCAAATGCCAGGATATTTGTGTCATCGATAAATGAGCATCCAACAAATATTAAGTTTTGTTTCAAACTCGAACAAACGTTTACCGAAACGTTTCAATTGATGCAACAACTTTATGGCGAAGATTGTTTATCCCGTGACAGAGTTCATGAAGACATCAATGACGACTCCCATGTCGGCTAGCCGACATTGGTGATTACGCCAGCGAGCATCGAAAAAGTGCGCGAAATGGAATCTCCAAAGATTCGATCGCATTTTGATTTACCAATTGAGCTATCGGTAGTTGTGTGCTCACTTTGTACCTCAAGTTGACTGACGACCAAAAATTGCTCAAAACAACAAAATTACAAGGACATCGTTAAAGAGGCCCAAAAGGACAAAACCTTCCTTTACAACATTGTAACTGGTGACGATCCGGAAACAAAGCGTCAAAGTTCTGAGTGGACACCAAAAAAGTAGCCGGCAACCACAGTATCTCGGTGTGAGAGTGAAGGCAATCCTCATTTGTTTTTACGAAGCAAACTGTGTATATGTATGTAACCATTTAACCACTCTTTCGTTTTGTGTATCGGTAACAAAAATGTGTTTCCAATTACAACTAAGAAAATTTCGAACAAAATTATTCCTACGAAAATCAATTTCCCCGCCAATCTTAATTTAAAGCGGTATCAGTTTTAAATGGAGCCTACTTTGACTTTGCAGTCGTTAAATGATACAGCAAATGTCTTATTGTTAGAACAGCTTGAGTAAGTCGCGGCATTCTTTCAACTAATTTTCTTAATATATCGCCTGGAACATTGTCTCAATCTTGGTGGAACATACTCTGTAGCTGTTCTTTGGGAGTACGACCAACAAATCGGACTCGTCTATCAAGCTCATCCCAGAGTAGGTCAATAAGGTTCAGGTCCGGACTCTGGGGCTGATCTTTTCAGATTTTTTGACACTTGCTTGCTTTTGCTCATTCAGGTACCCCATGCACACTTGAGCTGTGTGTTTCGGATCATTATTCTGTATGAAAGTAAAATTCTGCCCGATTACTTCCAGCCCAAAAAGAAAGGCATAATTTTCCAATATGTCGCGGGAGTGATCTTCCCGCATTATTCCTTGGATTGCCTGTTCCTAAGTAACTAAAGCAACCTCAAAGTGTTATTGAACCAAATAAATATGGATTCATCACTCCATAAAATTTTTTCCACTGCTCCACAGTCCACTATTTGTGTTCCTGAGCCCATCTTAGTCTTTTCTCTCGGTTGGCACAGCAATGTTTTACGAGCAGCCACGCAACCGTGAAAATTACCTTCTACCAGCCGGCATTTGAACGTGGGTACTGAAACCGACTGAATGCCGACATCCACTATTGAATTCGTTCGGTATTTCAGGTGCTGTTTTACGGCGATTTCGCTTACTTATTAATCGTAGATCATCTGCTGCGGTAGTGATTCTCGACGGCCCTGGACGGTCACGATGCTCTAAATCGCCTGTATCCTGATATCGTCGAATGGTGTACTTTACTGTAGATGTGGCCAACTTTTCACCGATCTATCTGCTCGTATAACCTTCTTCATCACTTATTCTGATAATTTTCAAATAGCAACTAAAAGGGCGTTACAATTTTCTAAATGATAAAACCGGGTAGGTAGGAGCTCCTACGAGAGGGAACAATGCAATAAAACCATTACCTGCTTAGTCACAGTGATTGGACATGTATAATAAATAAATTTGGTTAATCCGCTGAAAATGCAATGAAATCCTGGAAATCTTAAATTGTTTTATATCTGTTGTTCATAATATTTTCACTATATCAGTTTAAATGTGCATAAGACAAATATATTTTCAGCCAAACTTCTATGAACGGTAGTGTATATTGAATCACTTCTCTAGTATGGCGTCATGTTTTAGGGATCGGTTGCTAGAGCCAATAAGTTATTTATACTACAGAAAAAAGTTACACACATATTGTGTGTGTCGGTACTAAGATAGATAGTGTTGACCTCTATTAAGGGAGCTGGATATATTCTATTATTACCTTCTTTATACATTTTCTAATATGTAATGTTCGAGACACGACATACATAGTTGTTTTAAAGTGCCATCATACGACAAAAACTTCAATGAAATGTGACCCATCTATGTATATCCAGAAAGAACTTCACGCGCACATGCTCAATTTAAAATAAAACTAAAGCAACATGTATAATATATGTATACGTAAGTATGCCTATTTTGTAAATGGAAATGTTTTTTGTTGCACTACAACATTATTTATATAGTTCGTTTGTAAACTTAGATAATTGTACATGTAAATCTTACATTTCAAATATTTTTTCGTTAAATATAATATATACCTATTTATATATATAAATTGTGAAGTTATTAATAAAGCTGATTCATCCATCAATCCTTAAGATTATCTGCCTTCTCTTTTTGTTACGTATAGCAACTAGCAACATGGCTCATTCTTTTTGCATTAGCGCAACTATATTGAGATGACCGCCTATATTTCATTATTAGGTTATTCAATTTCGATGGCTACTTTAATGTTCGCAAATTAGCACAACAATTCGTAAGAAAAACCATATTAGAAAACAGACTGTTACCGATCCGTTATGTAAGTCCTTAGGTCAAGCGAGAAGCGATGATATTGACTCATTCTATGTTTGTGTACATACACCACCCGCTTCCAGCGGTTTCATTAATGGCTTTGGAATAACTGGTTATTCGCATCTGAATCATACATACACATAAGACTCACGGATCTCGTGATGTGTGAAGTAGCGGTTCAGAAGATATTGGACAACACACGTTCTAAAAATCACTATAATGCAGACAAGAGCAGTACGTTCAACCTGCGTAATGAAGTATTAGTAAATCGAAATAAGATATAAAAAAGAATAGTCGGTTATATTGGTTATATGGAACAATAACAGTAAATTAAGATGCTAGCAAGTCAGGAAATATAATCGTTACATATTGTAAACACAAGAATCTTTCAACAACATATTTCGAACATCTTAAATAATACTAACTGTCTAAATAGAATTTGTATGTTTTATATGGCGTGACAAGATTGTGTAATATTCATACATAATAGACTGCGTCATAAAATAACTGTTATTATACATCAGTACAGTGTAAGAGGAAGGTGGTTGAATTAGATCTAAAATCCATTATTATTAAGCTTTTATTATAAAGTTTTTATCGATTTTATAGGTATATCTACTTCTTATAAAATTTCTGAAATGAACTGAACTTGCTATTAATACTCTAACTTTGAATTAGCCCAGTAATTTTTCTATGTACAATTCAAGCAGAGGTAGTAAAAATTCAAAACTGTAAATTCCAATTATGTCTTATGGCGTATTTTAAACTTTTCTCCGTTCACTTATTTACGCATGGCGTCTTGAAAATTTTTAATGGCAAACAGTTGGTCCCAAAATTTTCAATAGATTATTATCTACTGAGCATTTCATTAGATGAATTAATTTGCAATATAGAGTACATTATACAAAATTCAGTAGAATCATAGACACAAAACACATTGTGGAACAACTTAGTAAATATAATAATTATAAGTAGTCAAAGTAAAAATACGGAATTTAAACGTGTTAGTATGATAGTATAATTACTAAAGCAGATAAAGGCGAAGAAACTATTGTTATGTACAAAATTGATTATGAAGCCAAAATGAATTCATTATTAACTGACAATAATATGTTACATATCTATGTTAATTCACAGAATGATCCCACAAACAAAATTCCATGTGAAAATAATTAACTAATTAGTAGTTGGTTAAATAGTAATTATATAGACGAGTTAAAAATAAATAACTCTGTAACCCCACGAATTTACAGAATACCTAAAATTCATAAACCTAATATACCCTTAGGGCCTATTGTAAATTGTATTCAGTCACCTACGTACAATTTATCAAAATTTTTATCCAAAATTGTCTGTAATATTGTATAGGCAATTCGGACAATAGCGTAAAAACTTCGTGGGAATTTATTAAATTCGTAAATAAAAAACGGTACCACATAATTACGAATTAATAAGTTTAGATGTGGTATCATCATTCGCAAATATACCCATAGAAGTAGCTGTATCTAGTATAGATAAAAAATGGTATTTGATAAGAAATTACACCAATTTACCAAGAAATGAGTGCATGTTGGCTGCAAAACTTTGTTTAATTTTACCTATTTTCAATACAACAACAAAATATACAAACAAATTTTTGGAACTGCAATGGGTTCTGCATTACCTTCCGTAATAGCAAATTTAGAAATGGAGAATCTTGAGCAAGATTCATTAAACAAACTAAATTGGCATGTTGCATTTAACAAGCGGTATGCAGATGATTGCATATGTTGCATACCGTAATGTAAAATTGAACATGCTATACACACATTTAATTCCTATCATGATAGATTAAAATTTACGGTTGAAGAAGAAATTCAAAATTATATAAATTTTGTAAATGTTAAGACAATACATAATAACACGAACATAGAAACAAATTTGTTCATAAAAGAGACTAGTAGCTACAGACACTTTATACCATGCTAGATTCATACTTTTTCTATACTATACCTTGGTTTTTATTAAGAAGACCAAATGATAAAATTCGCTTCACATTAGGTAAATTAAACTGACAGCTATTTTGCCGGTAAATTTAAATGATCACATGAATCAAATAAGTTACACTTGGATATTCAAATAAATTTCACATATACAACACATTTATAAAAAAATAGTGCACAATAATGTTAATATGTATTTTATTATTTATCTTAACATAAAATTTGTATTCTAGAAATAATAAATTAATGTTACATACAGCTGATCCACCACACTACGTATCGACAAAACCGGGTGCAACTTAATTTTACAATAATGATATTATATATTAAATATGTACATAATTCTACAGTTCTTCACCAGAAGCACGATCACTGTCGATACTAAAATCACTGGTGCTGGTGTCATCATTTCCAGCCGAAATAATAAATGGTTCCACCATATCATCTATTAAATCATCTTACTTGCGCATTTTGCCTTCTTCTTTAATTACATGTTCCACACATTTTGTCCACGTTTCTGAGGTTACATTTCTAATTGTGGTTAACAAAAGTTCTTTCACTTCGGCTAATTTGAAGCTTTTGTTTTTTGCGGCTACTTCATTTTTTATTTGTGCCCAAACTAATTCAATAGGATTCAATTTACAATGGTAAGGTGGTCTAAGTACAATTTTATTACTCTGTTTTGCCATTTCATCCACTGCGTATACATTGTAATGTTCTTTGTGTTGATTTATTATTTCCAGCAACTCCAATCGCACCGTGGAAGGATCAAATGTAATTTGGTTTTGAAGTAACCATTCTTGCATTTCTGCTTTTCTTGTTAAAGTTGTTGGTATTTTTTCCTTTTTTCTGCTATGGTAAGATGCATTATCCATTACACTATTGTCAGGTAATTTCTTTAAAATATTATTGAACCACTCCCCAAAATCATTTGCATCCATTTCTTCGTGGTAATCGACTGTTTTTCTTCCTTCAAATAATATGTAGTAACCGTATTTAGAACCAATATGTAAAACAATTAAGCGTCTTCCTGTACCAGTAGGATTTTTTAGACCAGTAGTTACACCATCTATAAATGCTTGCCTGTGTGTTGTAACACTACCATCTACCCACACTTTTGCTCTTGTGTGCCCTTCATTCAGCCATGTTTCGTCTAAATAATAGATTAGGCGTTGTTCATTTCTATATTTTGATATCAAACATAAATATCTTCGTCTATTGAGACGAACAATGTCATCACGTTCGAGCAGTACACTTTTACGATTATGTTTTAAATATCTAAATACATACTCTGTATGTAAACACTTAAACAATTAGTACCCGAACTTACTGAAAATTAAGCATTTTCATTAATTTATACAAGGTTGAACGACTCATTGGAGGTATATTTTGATCTTCCCTTATTTTCTTTAAGATTTTGTTTAACGTAGGAAGTTATCCATCGTAAGAAAAGACTTGTATCATTCTTCTAATCATGTATTTAATAGTATCGTCAAATGTAGGTAGCACCGCCTTTCTTCCAACTCGTTTTAATGGTGGTAAATTACTTCTTTAGCTTTATATTCACCAAGAGTACGGAAAACACTTGACTTCGCAACACCTACTATTATATTACATTGATACAAGGATCATTTTTCTTATGATTATAAATTTATAATTCAAAAATATTTTAAATTGTTCGCGATATTGTAAACATAATCCTATACTTGCCTTTAGATAATTTTGTTGATAGATATGGATGATTATTATAATTATTTGACACGAATTAAATGTCTATTTTTATTCCACTGAGGAAGTTGTAACGAAAACCTAATAAATTGTAAAAGCTCTGGAATAAATTGATTTTTAATCGAATTAAAAGCGCTTGAATTGATCTAGAAGTGGAAAAATTATTTGGAAAATAAGACCTCTGTATATTTGTTCTCGTATAAAAAAAATCGAATATAATTTTATTGTGTGGAGCCCCTTCTATGATACTCAGAAAACATTGATTGAAGAGTGCAAAAACGCTACTTAAAATATCTGTGCTGCAAGGTTCAGAATACTTAGCCGGAAGGAGAATTTCCTTATGATGTTCTCCTTAATATATGTAAATACGAAAAAGAGTAACGTTTTCATTATATTTTTGCTTATTTTGCCGACGCAACCTTAACGGCGCAACCAATGTTGTAGATTGCAACCTAACATGTTTTGTGTATTGAGACCAATTGCGAACATTTTATTTATTCAAAAACCGTGATTAATCGAAATAAGTTTCACTGCTCATTCAAAAGTTTTTAATGAAATTCTAATTTTCTATGATCATGTAGGAAAGTCTTGTAGACCTGCAATCTGTATTTGTAGTTTAGTGCCGCTAATATATTTACACTCTGCATTCTTGTGAAATCCTTTTAGAGCAGACAGCGCCTTTTAGTCCCCAGTTTGCGTCACGTACTAAAACGCTTTCAAATGTTTCAAGATGCCGACTACCGGCTTCGCTCAATTCCTGTCAAATACAAATAAGCACTATTGCAAAATCGCCTGTTTCATATCAACATCCTGCAACAAAACCCGAAACTACGGAATAAAAACTATAAAATTAAAGATACGTACTGTGTAACAAACAAAACATATAATCTTGTATATAAATGAAATGGTTTGATGAATCTTTGTTTGAGACTACCATCAATGTGCTTCCAACGCTATCATTACATACAAATTTTCTTTCGAAATCAATTGATTAAGTGGCTAGTAGCGCAGTTCCTAGTGCAATCGATTCTTAGTCCGATGTTGCCGTGTTTGAGCCCGGGTATGTTCTTTCTGAATTTGGTTTTCTGTAGTTTCCTAAATATCATGACAAATGGTGGGAAGCCAAGATCTTAAGTGGTCCTACAGTCGCAGGCGTAATAATAATTCATGGCCAGCCGATGCCCGCTGTAATTGACGCAAGCTATTGGAGGTTGTACAAGCATCAATTATTATTATTGGTACTTATACAAGATGACCATTTTAGTTGTACATATAGAGGAGACAAAACTTATAGTGTAATGTGCAGAGATTAAAGTCACCTATTATTTTTGTGTTTATCAAATAGATGATAAAATTCTGGGAATTTTTTTTTGTTATCACATGTAATATTACCAACTTTAATCAGATAGAATTCTGCATATTTCTTACAGTTCAGTTGATAAATTGCTTTCAATCTTTGACAGATCGGGAATCATGGAACGGATCTGTACCAACAAATCCTTTTTAAAAAAGTACCGTATAAGTATGTCTACATATATACACACGATATACGCAAATCAGTAGATAATTACGGTTGACGTTTGCATTATATTTTCATTGGTTTTGACTAACGAGAATCTAAATAAAGGTAGCTAGTGTGGGCGTAAATAAAAGTGGAAGGTCGCACTACATGAAATAGCTCTCGATTTATAAATTACGGATTAAAACATAATCACTAACAAAACATTAAAAGGTCAATACATGAAATGCGAGAAAGTTTAAAAGCAAAATATCTCATCGCTATACTTTCAAGTAAAAAGCTTAATATTTCCGATATATTCTTTCTTTTCATACAGGATTTTTTACCGTTCTTTTGTGTTGCTAATAATGCGATATACTTTACTATCTGAATAGTTACATTTAGTGGACTTTCCACAATATACATAGAAAAATTATTGTGAACGCCTGCAAGTGATCGGTACCTAAAGTTAAAAATGAAAGATAGGCGTAGCTAGTTTCCATTTATTCGAACAAGAAAGGCATATACCCTGTATTCTACTGTACCATTGTATTCATGAAAGCATAGCTTGCTGCATCTTTATGTTATACATCGATTTTCCATTTCGTCCATCGCAGTTCAGCGATACATTAGATTCCCTATCGAGCCGATGATTTAGGGCAAAAATTCAATTCTATGCTGAGTGCGAGTCCAATAGACAGACTGTTGTTAGAGCACATCGGTCGGTTGGTTGTCGGCCTCCTTCTTCGGGGGTCCTCTTCTTCCAGCTCCACTTCTGCTTTGAAGTCCTTCTGGTGGCCCTCAGCGGTCGGTGTTTGGGTTTCCTTGGAGTCTTCTTCCGGGATCTCCTTCGCTATTGGATGCCTATAATCATAAGAACAGAAAAAGTAGGATTAGTATTCGTGTGATTTAAATCGGATCACATCAATCGGAGTGTTCCCGTTGTGGTCCGGTGTTTGGTGCGTCCCGTTGATTTTTGCGCGATTGCGCTACTCATCGCCGAATTGCTGCTGAGAAGAGCCTTCTCGAAGAAACCTCGGTTGAGTTTCTTCAAGAAATTATCGCACATCAGCATTCGGAAGCCACTCAATACGGTCGCGGTAGAGGTATTGTCTAGCTCCTCCGCTTGCAGTCGGCCAGTCATTACTGATACATATATCAATTGAACAATTGACGAAGTGCACTCTGTGTACGTATCAAGTACATCTGTTATGTGGAATTGTTTATAATATCACTAAAGCATGCAGATATCACGTTTTTGATGCTATTATTCGCTTAAATCGCTTTTCTTTAAACAGCATGATGTTTCTTTGTACCGACGATACTATTTCTAGACTAATTTAATATAAAAAAGATTTGAGGTAAACAACCACACATGAGACATGAGGTATAAAATGCATATACTGTCTCAGTAGTTACCACTATTTGAATGATGACAAAAACTGGTTAACGTTTATACGAACCCCCTGACCAGAAAAAAGTGAATATTACTTTGCCACACCTACACGTAATAAAGTTGTTCAAATATTGTCTGAAGTTTGTTTGCTAACAATGTGATTTGTAATTACAGGATGTAGGCTCTTCATCAGGTATTGAAATAAGAACGTGTTACACTGTGATCATGTCATATTAAGACTCACTGATATTATTGATGAATTCTGTAGAGAACCGTTTCATTATCTTCTTTGTTTCTCTGCACATTTCCTTCGTACATCTATTTTAGTGTTCTTGGCTCGTCATAATATGCTTCTGCATGAATTAATTTATTCATATGATTAATATTAGCGCCAGGTAATAATTGTCTGGCCCATTCTCATAAACTGTGTAGTGATAGAATTGATTTGCCATTTAATTAATATATCTACTTGCTCACGTAAAATTTACATTGAGGTAATTGATAATTCAGGAGTAATTAACAGTCGGAATTAACTGTTAATATTAATTTATTTTACTCTATTTATTTTATTTTATTATTTAAACACTTAGATACAACCGCTATTTTAAAGAAATCAACTATAAAATCTTGAGATTAGTTCATTACAGAACACGTAGAACTGATCACTCTGGCTACTTTAAGTAATGAATGGCTATTCTTTTGGATTAACGGCTTTAAAGTTTCAGGAGCAAAACCTAACTATCAACAACTAAGTAACAGAAATATGCCTATAATAGGCGCTCATGGTCTATTGTTGGAATCACACTAGCAACGAGTACAATGAAACTAGATCAAGCATTAACACGGAACACGTAGTTTCGACTTTACTTAAGTCTCGTCAGCATAGCTCGAAATGCAAGATCTAATTTCATGGTACTTTTCTCTCGACCTTACTTACTTGTCTATATATACGACAATGAGAGGTTATATTAATTATTGCTACGCCTATGTATTTGTTGCTCGCATTATATAAATGCAATATAGTTTCTACTAGTTCTAGTAGTCTATTTGGTAAGTCAACCGTTCTTGGCGCGTTTAACTCTAGTTTTCCTGGTGTTTTTTTCTATTTCCAAATGATTTGTTTTGCTCTAGCCTGATTTAGGTAGACTATCCCGCTACTCAAATTGCCAAATTGTTAAAATTCGTAGAGATCAAAATGATACACTGACTGAAGACATTATGTGTTTATCTTTTGTCTGAAACCAACCACAAAGAAGGATACCTTTATATTGTTTTTTTTTATTATTTCTTTTTGTTTAAAATACTCAAATTACCTGCAAAGATTTATGTAAAATACAAAGCAGTTTACGTGACTGTACAAAACTGTTTACATCTTTCGATTTCCGAAATGGCTAGGATAAACAAGTATATTTGATATTTATTTATTGTACACTAAAACCCAATATGTTGTTATACATACATATACGTATTTCTGGGCATATTTTTGAGCAATACTCCATTATCATTATTTATCTTTTCAGACTGAATTGACAGAACGACTACGACTCAGGCGAGGCCGGGGGGACACTAGCGAAGATGACGAAGGATTGCCCAGGAGCCCTTGTAATTCACCTACTGTTACCGACAAAACTGCGATCAAAGTAAGAAATCAATTAATCAATCAATATATTCATACAAGTTAATAAACGCTTTCATTTTTATATGTCTATCATCACATGTACCACACAGAAACAGATCGTAACTTATACTGTGAGTTATACAACCAGTTCAACCCATCTTCGTGCAGTGCACTTGCCAGGTGACTTTAAATACCTGAGGTTAAATTTTTAAAAATTAACAATACTCAAAAAGTGATGAATTAAATAATACTTCGTATAAAAGAAAGGCCAACACATCACACAAGATTTTGTTGTAAGTTATCAGCATATCTTTTTTTATAAAAGATGGGTGTACATGTAACTATACTTCGCTTTCGATAGGATATTTGAAATCATTATTTTGTCAAAACTTTGTTATCGTAACGCTATTATTAACACCTCTCTTACACTATTATGTAGGTGTTTAAAAAGTATAACGCAATAATTTCTGCGGTGGTGTGATTATAAATGTTTTTGGATTTTGTAAGAAATGCACGACTGATTAACTAAATGAGTCACGTTCTAGTGTTCTACCAATATATGCTAGCAAACGTCTATTTATGTGTTCACCATATTATTTAATTCTTGAAAGATTTTACTAAAACCCCTTATTTCCTTTTAAACAGCAAGCTGTGAGTATACAGTTTTTTTTATAAACGTAATCGTATATGTACATATTTAGTTTAAAGGGAACATAATTTGTGGTAATTATTATTGTAATAGATAGAACAAATTCAATCACCGTCACATTCAAGTTGCAACTAAATGATCTACATTTTTTTCTAAAAATATCGCGTAATGCCAATTGTTATCTTTTGTTCATTGTCTGTTAACATTATATGACTACCTAATTATGATTATATTGATTTTTGCATATGGAAGCTATTTCAAGCAACATGCAAATACTTCACTGTAGTCAAACATCTATATTTGTTGTTAAGTATTCATAGAACAATTAACAACTTAGAAATTACAGAGCGGTAAAGTAAACATTCTATAGATTGTGCACTATAAAATCAGACTACTATAATGCTTAAGCATATACAGCTATGAAAAATGTATGGAGCACGTACTTAAAATGAAATCTCTTTAAAATACTGCAATGAATTCCATAAAATTGTTTGAAATACAATTCTTTAAGCTATTGAATGTGTAGAGCAACTTATTTCTAAACAAAATCTATCATAAAATTCTCTGAGCAATACTAAAGCAGAAAGTATCCATTTACAAATGTAAACCAAAAAGAGAACTAAAGGAAATAATTTTTGAAGAATGGAGAAAAAATCCCGTCAGCTTTGTGTAAGAGACTTGTGCGCCCGAAAGAGGTCGTGCAATAACCAAAGCACGGTGTCATAAGATATTAAAGAATATCTTTAAAATTGTTAATGAAGTTATATATACTCGTTTGGTTTTAATTTTCCTGTATAACATTTAGAATCTTGTTCCATATGTGTATAGTTTCAATCTATAATTTATTCAACGTACTCACACGACCTTGTTTTTTTCTAAATATTCTTACTACATAATTTCTCCGTAAAATTCCGTGAACTAAGTCTGTCAATTTCTTGAAAATCTCAAAATTGTGTTTTTGTCTACTTCAATATTCTTATACTTGACAAGATAAAAATGGCATCGCAGTCCTAGTTTGCACGTCTTTATACCATGGCAGTTGGATGTGGATGTATAGTAGTTATTTAAATTTAGAATCTCATCCCTCTTATTCTAATAAACTAATAAAAATTATTATTACTCTTAAATTACTACTTGGACTTGTCTGGAAAATGTATTGTACACATTTACTGAATTTGTTTCCCTATTATTAATTTTCAGATTTAATGAAATTTGTATAAAACATAAAATTTTACGTATTTCCAATAATTGACAACTCTGTTTAGCAGAAAAATTATATCATGAACTTTGTATGTATGTATACTTACTTTTACAATTTATTACTATAAAGAGAAACAGAAGAATCTATACTGGTGGTGCCAAATTCGTTAATTTAAGTAGGAAATCTATAGGTTTTTTTAAAGAATATCTCAAAATTGCCCTATATCTCTGGAACTTAATTTTGATAATGATTGAAAAATTGACTGTGAAATCCACATTTTATGTTCTGTACTATAATTAAAAACCGAACATTCCATTAAAAGTTGTAATTCTTAAACATTCTTGTAACTCTCTTATTTGTGAACATGTTAGATTTATATAAAAACTTTACGAATGCGCTTCTTATGCAGAATTCAATAGAACACATTTTGACCGAGATTCCAATGCTCTAAATCTTTTTTTTTTTAAACGCGTGTGTTTTAGGCATTATTACGGTTCGTGTTTTTCTATATGGAACGGTGTATACATTTTTTTTTGTTTAAAATAAAAAAACTTACTAGTAAGTTATTCAAATCGTTTTTATTATAGTATTTAACCTTCTGTTTACAGTTTTATAATATTTTAAGACGACTGATGGTAAATAAGCAAATAAAAGATTGCAACAAAGTGAGAATATCAAGTTTATCACAAACCATTGACAGCATTGCCATGTCCATATAGAATGTAAAGTACCTTAGTAGTATGTTAAAAGTTACATTTTCTGTTGTTTATAGTATTCGTCACGATACTTTTAATAGTTATTCTATTAAAATTTATTTATTTATTTTATATTCAATTATATATAAATAGCAAAATAAATGCTAACAAAATTGAGTTGAACTGTAAAATTCGTAGCAACATATTGAAATAAAACAATTAAATATTAATAAATTCCGGGAACACTATAAATTATAACAACGAATTGTGTGTCGTTCTGTTTTAAACATAATCGACAAGTTCAAAAATCTGTCTCAGAAACTGGTCGGATAATAATAATTATTATTATCCGTGCCTTCACATCCCCCAACTGCCTGTGCCAATTACCGGAGGCATCAGCTGGCCATGAGTTATTGTATTGAGTGACATTAGAAACGTTACACCCAGAAGGAGTAATTTGTTCAACTTGATCTTTTGGTATAAAAATGACTATATTTAAAGCATACTATGATAAAAATGTCAACTTTCTATCATTGATACTTTTTTGCAAAAAGAATTCTCTTATCTTTCTGCGAGGACATTCATGTTCATGAGAGCCAACTAATATAAAAAAGTTTAGTTATTGCGTGTGCGTCTACAAGTGTTAAGAGTAACAAAATGCCTAGAGTTCGAAGACGTCAAAATTATCACCCTGTTAGTGACCACGTTACTTTGACAGGGGTAGAATTGTTGCTTATTGAAATGTCGGTTTGTCCTATCGCGAAATTGGCCATCGTGTTAATTGTACTGCAATGACGGTAAAGCGTGCGCGGACAGAGGAAGGTAGAGGAACACGAAGAAGACCAACGGGTCAACGGAGCCGTACTACAGAGCGTCAAGATAGGTGCTTTACACAACTATCTCTACGAGACCGTTTTGCTACAACGCGCCAAATCGCTGACCAATAATTTGGAGAAGGTAAACCTGTTACTATGCGTATCGCGATTCTGTGTAGGTACGCACCATGGCCGTAGAAGGATACGACGTCGACGTGGAGAGCGACACGATATTGGGTTTGCTGTTGAGAGCCATGTACACAGGACTATTGGAGTTTGGGCTATTGCTTATGATAGCCGATCACCAGTTCCGTTTATTTCAGGCAGTATGACAGCTGCGCGTTGTGTTGATGTCCTGCAAACCACTTCACTACTTTATCGAGATGGCCGTCCACGCGTCTTTTTTCAGCAAGACAATTCGCATCCACATATTGCTCGTTGAACGATAGACTCTCCCCAAGAAGCAGGCGTTAATGTTTTGCGGTGGCCACCTCGTTCCCTGGATTTAAACCCCATCGAACATGTGTGGGATATCATGGGGAGGAGACTGTCATTTTACACCATCCTCCACAAACTTTCGCGCAGTTAATCAACGAAGTTCAAGTTGCTTGGGCGAGGTGCCACAATCAGATATCGACCATCTCATTTTTTCGATGGCTAAACATGTACAGGAATGTACACAGCTACGGCGTCGCCAAACACATTTTTTTTTTCATGTTACATGTTAATAAAATTTCTTGAAAATGCTATCGTTTGATCTGATGTAAAACTCACACACTCACTATCACATTACCAAAAGATCAAGTTTAACAAATGATTCCTTCGGTGTGTAACACTTCTAATCTCAGTGAGTATATTACGCCAGCGGCTGTAGACCGACCTAAAATGTTGCCTTTCCACATTTGCCGTCGAATTCGGGAAGCTACAGAAAACTAAATTCAGAAACCGGTACTAAGCCTCTTACTATATCATTAGTGCCGTAAATAAATTATAGCACGTTATTGCAATTCACAGATCGATTCCATTACTGTGAACTAAAATTGCTTAGAAAATCTTTTAAAGAGTATTCGGTCATGTCTGACAGTTGTTCTACAAAAACTACATATATTTAGAACAAACGTAGCGCGCGCTCTAATTATATAGATTTTATGCAGTTATAACACTGCCAGGACCTACACTGTTAAACCAAATAAAGCCTTATCCGGCCTGATCTCGGTTCCTATGGGTGTTCTCTAGATCCTAGTCCTGTAGTTGACATCATTACCGCTGATATACCAAAAGCTTCAAACAACAAGCTGAAATTATGCACAAACGACAAGGCAATCTCTATTTACTCCCATTTCTTGTTTGTGTCTTGTTTTCTTACATTCCGGACTGACATCACCAACTCGAGCAGGGATAGAGAATTCAACGTTGACAAAACTGCTGTTTCTAATGCTTATCTTGAATTGGACGAATGCTTAAATTTAAGGTTTTCTAAATGTACCCGGAAGAAAAAAAGTCAATGGGATTAGATCTGGATACATTGCTGGGCAATTTCGCCTATGAAAAGTTCCGTTATATCGATAGGATTCAATTATCCTGCCACGAAAAATGCCCACCCATAAATTGAATCAAAACTTTTTGCGTGACAAATATACATATGTAAAATACCTGTTCAAAATGTCCGTATTGCTTGCATTAGATTCATCTATCTAGGAGGGTGGTTCAAATTTATGCCGGAATTCTGCTATAAAAATTTTTATTATTAAGTTACAGAGCTGAACTTTTTTACAGTGTTTCTAGATAGTCTCCGTCACACTCTTGCCACCACTCTGGAAGCTTTCGGATGCCTTTTTCGTAAAAACCTGTCGGCTTGTCACGTAACCATTCGCGCACGAAGGATTCTACCTCCGCATTACTTTCGAATCGCAGTCCGCCAAGTGCCTCTTTCAATTAACCAAATAAATAATAGTCGCATAGCGACAAATTGGGACTGGAGGAGGGCGTTCAAGTGGTTCCCAACCCAATTCGTTCAATGTATCCATCGTAAGCCGAGCTGTATGCGGTCTAGCGTTGTCTTGCAGCAATATCGCACAACGGATTAGAATATCGCGTGCTTTTCATCTGTAGGCAGGTTTCACTGTGTTTTTTAGGAGGTTACTATAATACTGCGCGTTCACAGTTCGTTGTTCAGTGAGAAAATCAACCGCAATTAGTCCGCTCATGTCCCAAAACACGGTACACAACACCTTCCCAGCTGACACTGTAACCTTCGCTTTAACTGGCGCGCCTTCGTCTTTCTTGCTCGACTACAATTTTGCGGTAACCGAGCCGTTCATGAATTTTTTGGTCAATACTACTTACGTTGATGCCCAATTCTTTAGCCATATCGCGTACAGTACTGCGTCGGTCTTTCCAAAATGAGTGTTTCGACAGCGCTGACGTTCTCATCGGTAACACTTGTTCTGGAGTGCCGCGCATGTGGCAAGTTTGCCACCATTTCTCGACATTTTCGGAAAGCAAAACACCATTCATACACTTGAGTCTTGGGGAGGCACTCATCCCCGACCTCGAGTAATTTTCGATAAATTTACGCGGATTTTACATTATCTTTGAACAAAAAACGAATAATGATGCGTTGCGCAACAGACACTGGTACATCCTTCTCGCTCTAACTGCTCTAACAAACGAGGTTACGCGGTTCCGGCTGTTCTCTACGCTGCGTAACAGACCAGTCTAACATCTAGTGCAGCCACTTTTACGACACTAAATTTTGCGCGCCTTTATTCAAAAATTCCGGTTTAAATTTGGACCACTTTCGTATATGCATTTTGTAGGAAAGTATTCTTAGGTCACCAAGAAAACTAATAGTTTAACGAAAACATAACCTTCAGAATTTTAGAAGAAGTAGGTACTATATTATATAACTTCAGAATATGTATACCTACAACATCTAATAGCATACATATTTAACAGTAAATCCCCTCGTTGCTTATTAATCGTTCGTACCCATCTTAAACGACTGTAACATTGCTGTTGAGTGTCTGAAAGCACGAGTTTTGATAATATGTCAAAAATACCAGCTTATGAAAAAAGAGCTTTAAATTCTACGTCAAAAACCGCCCATTAATCAAAATCCGGATTTCGCCAATTGATTTTTCTTTAAAACGGGGCCCCAGAGACGCAGATCTGTTGGATCTTATTGCTTTAGAAATATATTTTTTTTATTAGAAATAATTGAATTTACCCTGCACACATTTCAGTCCAGTTTCAATGAGATCTGAACTAATAGCCGATGCCTATTTGGGTGCTGCATAAAGCCTTTATGCCGGATAAAGTAAATCAATCTAATCGTTGAAGATGGTTTCTAGTTACACCTTCAAAAACTAAGATTTGTTTTCTTCATGGAGCCACAACTAACAAGGCGAACACCAGTGTTGGCCGACAGAGATTTTAATGAATCTCAACTATGTTATAGAGGGATTTTCTCTCAGTGCCCAGGTATGAGCTTTTATCCTAACGTACCCTAGTTTCAGAGAAAGTCAACGTTGTTTAGCGCGTTCATTCCTTTATATCGCTAATGTTTCTCAACAAGAAAGCCTTCGTAGCCTAGTGTATAAGATATACGCCTGCCACGCTGATGGTTCGCATTCGACTCCTGCCATTTTTTGTGCGCAATATTAACAATTATATTTCATACAAATTATTCATAAATGATATTTTTCGCCGTGGTAATTTTATTATTGGAAACAAATCTTCAATATGACGCGTATTTTGAATTTCGAATATTCGAGCACACTTGTTTGTCCTACGGTCCATTTCTTACCTGCAGTTCCTTTCTAGTCCGTTTTTTTTTATCTGCAGTCCAAATAACTAAATAAATAAATGCCAAATACACGTCATAATGTATATTTGCTTCCAATGTATTTAATAATAAAATTACGACGGCGAAAAATAGCATTTATTAATAATTTGCATGAAATATAACTGTTAATATCGTGCAAATAAGATTGAACAAAAATGTATTGGACGGAACCGAACGCAAGCCACCAGCGTGGCAGGCGTAGATCTTATCCACTGGGCTACGAAGGCTTGTTTGTTGAGAAACTAACATTAGCGATATAAAGGAATGAACTTAGCACGTTCATACAATGTTGATTTTCTCAGAAACTAGGGCGCGAAAGTAAGGATAAGAGCTCGCACCTGGGTACTCAGGGAAGGTTCCTCTATAACATAGTTGAGATTCATTAAAATCCCTGTCGGACAACCCTAGTACTCCTAGCTTTAATTATATGACAACATTTATATCCTTATATATTTTTTCGGTAATTAAAAATACAAAATTCAATAAAATATTTTTATACATACACTTAAAATTGTTTGTTATACATTAACGCCTTAATATATCGGAAAACTGCCCATGCTTCAATGATTGTTGTGCGATTATAGGATCATTGTGTGTCTTGCGTCTCATATCTTTTCTGTACTCTGCACGATTCTGATGTTTCTGCAAATCTGCTTGTATAGGATGACCGTATTGATTATGGATTTCCCAGAAGGTCACAGATTCTGTTTCAGTGGTGCTATCATTTTTCTTTCTTTTGCAAAGTTTGATGCACATATTACTAAAGATCCAAGCTTTTTAT